>CAUJRU010002224.1:0-88138 GCA_963277665.1 Viscum album
TTAAATGCACCACCAATGACTAATTTAACCAAATGTCTAATGCTGACCAACTTTAGGCCATTCCTAGGGTAAACCCAGTGCTTCAAACTCTATAGTTTTCTTAAATTTCCAATCCAAGACTCTATTTTTGAGTTATTAATTATATCTATAACAATACATGTTCATGATATTAATATATTTTATATTTTTATAATACAAATTATGTTCACACTAGGCCTCAAGAATATTGTGTTGTCTCATTTTCTGGATCAAAAAACATCTCCTTATAATATTTTAAATTATTTCAAGGAAAAAAATAGGTCACAACATTATCCACCATTCAATTATTTTTATCCCTGAAAAGGAAAATCTAAAAAAAAGGTGAGGATATTGAGATCATATCTGGATTTCCCACTACAAGGATATCTCATGAATGCTCCCATGTCTCCAAAAAACCTGAACCAATGATATGGTCCAACATCACATGATTCAATCATACAAATCCTCAATCAACACTGGGCACTCTAAAAGGTGGATCTATCCTTGAAGCACATCTTACCCCAATCAATGATGTGCATAGGATGTTTCATGCATCTCCTCATATGCGACAAGTTGAAGATGTCATGCACTTGATCCAACTATGGGTGTAAGGCATGGTGGTAAGAAACCTTTAAACTGTTCAAATGATCTTGAATGGACTGATGAACCTCAAGGATATCTTTAATCCTCGATCAAATCTCTATATTTCACATCATGGTGATACTGTTAGGAAAACACAGTCTCACTGATTGAACTCCAAGGGTATACAAAGTCGATCTACATAAGATTTCTATTAGCTCTAGTCTATACTCATGTGATTATAGATAACATAAAATTTCTTCAATGTCATTTTCATAGCCTCTGGCCCAATTGGATATGTCTCACAAATCTCAAAACAGTGCAAGCGTGGCCTTTAGACTCTCTCATACAAGGCAAAAAATGATCCATATTGATCATAGAGTGATAGATGTTATTATAAGAAAAAAATAACAACGAAATGTGATCCTACTAGCTTTGGATGAATTATAAATGAAAATATATTAAAATATCCTACAACACTTGGATAATGTGCTTTATTTGCATATATTTCTAGGGGGGAAATGTTTTAGTTATTTGAAATTGGGTCATGAATTCCTCCTATTGGTCTCTCCAAAACCACAATGTAAACCATATATATTGGTCAGAGACAATAATTAAGGGATCAAAATAGAGATGGATGATCTCCCACTTGAATAATTGTCCCAGAATCACCACTGAACTTTTCTCTTTGATGTCAAAGAAGTGTTCTGACATTGTAAGCTAGTCAACTATCACCTAGATGAAATCATGGTCTCTCGTTGTCTGTGGAAACCCTATCACAAAGTCCAGGTATAGGCCATTTCATTTTCACTTCGGTGTATCAATAGGATGTATCAAACCTTCCAAAACCTGGTGCTCATCTTTCACCTACTAACATGGGAGATATAAATAAATGAATTCGACAACACTTAATGTCATGCTATCCCAAAAAAACATCTGCTGAAGGTCCCTTTAAATATTACCTACATCAGGATGTAGATCCAATAGAGAAGTGTAAAAATCCATCATCACATCCTATCACATCATGACCAGAACCACCATAATACCCTAGGAAAGGATAACGTATTCCTCTCCATATGAAAATCCATCTGGTGAGTTTCTTGAAGAAATCTAATTATGAAGAACAACACAGTCAATGTAACCTAACTAAATCACCCTTAAAATCTAGATAAGTAGAGAAGTCAACACAATTTAATGTAGATAAACTACACCCTCTCTCCCACTAGGGTCAGTAAGAAGGAAGATAACTTCTTAGATGCCTCCTCCTCCAAATGAGTGCGAGAATTCCTACTAAGGGAATCAACCACCACATTACCCTTATCAAGAGTAAATACTAACTCAAAGTCATTGTCTTGATAGAACTCCAACCATCACCTATGTATCAGGTTTAAATCTCTATGTTTGAATATATACCTGAGACACCAATGTTCTGAGTAAAAAACAAAGTGTTATACCATAATATAGTGTGCCCATATTCTTAGAGTGAATACTACCATTGAAAACTCTATATCGTGAGCCCTGTAGTTATACTCATGGGTTATCAACTACCACGACCCATATGTGATCACTGCCCACCTCTACATCAATATACTTCCTAGCACAACACCAGGCGCATAAAAAAACACTATATATTCCACACCCTCTTTCAGTAGTCTCAAAATATAATCACTAGTCATCCCCAATATCAACTCCTCAAAGGTCTATTATACTAATAAGACTTTGCAAACAACTTTCCTCTCCATGTTAGGGTGATTAAAGGGGATGAAATCATAGATAATTTCACCATGAACCTCATGTAATACCCTACCAGGCTAATAAAAATCCAAACATCGAACACACTTTTGGGTGTCTCCCAAGAAATCACCACATAAATCTTTACTGAGTCTATAGCTTGACCATACATATAAATAACATTCCACAAGAATTAAACATTGTCAATACATAACTAGCACTTTGAGATCTTACTATAAATATGGTACTTTTGTAGTAAGTATAGGGCCATCCTCAAGTGATATGTATGATCTTCCTCTGATCTAGAGTAGATGAGTATGTCATCAATGAAGAAAACAAAAAATTAGTCCATGTATCACTGGAATATCTATTTTATAAAATCCATAAACACAGTGGGTGAATTCATCACACCGAAGGACATCACTAGGAACTCATAGTGTTCATTGTGACTGTAAAGACCCAAAAATTCCATGTAATATTTTTAATTATATGGGAATTTTTATGAGTCTGCACAAATTGACGGTGCGTGATTCTGAGGCCCAGTGTGCCCAGAATGAATTTCTAAACTTTTGTTTGGGTACGTTGAGTAAACATGTGAGCGGGTTTTGGTAACTTTTAAACCAGTGCTCAGAATTGAAATCCAAGGACACTGTTGAACTCGACGCGCTGGTATTCACTTAAGGATACATTCACCTAGACCATAGTTGGTTGAGGGTGAAAGTTAGTTTTCTTGATTTTTATGGAATAAGAAAAATAAAATGTTTAATCTTTTTATTTTTCTTTTTGAAACCTCTCTACATAGGTTATGGAGGTGGGAACCACCTGAAATAGAAAACCCTCCCAAATTAAATTCTAGTGGTGGGAACTATCTGAATCCCATTTGATGGGAGATAACTCTTGGACATCCTCCCATAAATTAATTTAAAAAACCCCCCATTTAATTTTTGGATCCAACAAAAAAATTAATGAAATGTGTCAGCATTTTAATTGGGCCAACATAATTGATATACATAATTTAAATTATATTGGAACCTATTTCTTTTGGGAGGATTTTGATGGAAAACGAGAAGTGGAGAACTTGTGGAGGAACATTCTCTCCAACAAAGAACACCTCCCAATGAAGATCTTCTTCAAAGAAGAACGCACCATATTTTCCAACAAAGAATGAACCACCTCCAACGTGGGACGTCTTCAACAATGAAGAACTGACGTTCGACCTTCCCTCCTCATCGACGTCAACAAACCTCCGAGGTAGGGGTTTTGTTATTCATCATGTTTTACATCGAATTAATCATCTTGATCCCCCTGATACAGAACTAATGTAGAGGAAGTGGGCGAAATGAACATGGCCTGATCCTTCCACCATTCTTCATGGTTGGTGTGTTCTTTGGGATGGAGGAGGATGGAAACCGACACTATAGAGGCATGAGAATGGTGGCCGACACCACAACCGGCCATGACAAAGGTGATAGCGTGACCACACTTCCTGACAAAAGAGAACCACGACCTTGTGCCGTCAAGATGAGGAAATGCTGTCGACTCACTGTCGGCCGCCGGCGAAGGCGCAACGCGCGACTGTGCTGCTCGGAGAGGAAGGCTGGCCATCTAGCCAGCCGCAGCGGACTGCCGCCCCATGGCCGCTCGGCCACACTGCGCCAACCCGCCACACCACGGCCTTCTCGCCGCATCATGGCCAACCCACCGTGCCACAGACGCCCTACCGCCCTGTGGTGCCCCACTGCCCCGCCGCATCACGGTAGCCCTGCCGCATCATGGCCGCGCCACCGCATCGCGGCCGGCCCACCGCACCATGGCCGCCAGGCTGCCTATCACATACCGGGCCATACCCACTGGGTAGGGCCAGTCCGGACACCATGAGCCGGGTCGACCCAAACCAGGTCGGGTCGGCCTAGGCTAGGTCGGGCCAGGTTGGTCTGACTAGGTCGAACCGGACCCAAACCAATTTTGACCCTATACGTTCTTTTGGCCATAACTTTGGTACCGAGAGTATGTTTGATGAACCTTCTATGGTTCCAGAAACCTTGTAGAGAGATGAAATGTTTTGTATACCCCACTTGAGATTTAGATAAAGTTGATGTATGGTCAGGTTGGATTGAGCACAAATCCAACCAGGCCGCCGAGTCTAAAAGGCCAATAACTTACAGACCATGCATTTGTTTGAGGCACCATCTATTGCGTTGAGACCCCTATGACGTGCCACACGTTTAAGATATTTTCTTCATTAGAAATCATGGTTGTTGGAGTATTGACCAGTAGCTTGAGAAGCAGACTCTCTTGGAGACATGCAAGCTTAGTGAGGGTACCCTATAGCTAGCTGTGACTTGAGAACGAGATCCTTCGTGGGTATGATGATGTACCTGGATCCTGTGTTGGTATGAAGATGTACTTGGATCCTGTATGGGTCTGAGGAGGTACTAGGATCCTGTGTGGGTTTGACGATGTACTAAGATCATGTGTGGGTCGGACGAGGTACTATGATCCTTTGTGGGTTTGACGATATACTAGGATCCTGTGTGGGTCTGACGAGGTACGAGGATTCTGTGTGGGTCTGTTGATGTAATAAGATCCTATGTGGGTCTAATGATGATTTAGGATCCTACGTGGGTCTACCTATTAATAGAGTAAGATGAATTAGTAGTTACATCTAATCATATCTACTACTGTACCTAAGTTATACCTAGTGTGAGCCGAGTGTGTACCTTTATGGTGATACCATGGTGGTATTCTTCTGTGTGGAAAACCTGTGTGGTACTTTTCATTAGTAGTAATACCTTGGTGGTATTCTTCTATGTGGAGTACCTATGTGGTACTTACCATCGTGGTAATCCTTCATTTGTGGAATAGACGAGCTTTGTGCTTTTGACTTGGACCTTGTATTTTCTCATGATTGAGATGGGATTACTTAATAACTTAGGTATATGTTTGGAAATATACCTAAGTAGGGTTTTCAGTAGAATTATTGCTGTTTAATTTATCCTTTGTGGATTTTGTGAGACCTTGAGGGTATCGTGGTCCCTACTAAGTATCATTATACTCACCCCTGCACGGGCTATTCCCGCACCTTGTTGTGTTTGGTGTAGACGACGGACAACGCTGACTGAGGACGTGGGTACCAGGACTAGAGGTTAGTCGGAGGTGGACATTAGATGAGACGTACCATAGAGAAGACTCTTCTAGAGATATACCTACCATTTAGGTAGAATTCTTGGCGGGTGTTCATAGGAGCAGTTTCAGTGTCCTTGTACTTTCTAGATTCCCTTGTACTTTCCAGTTGGGCATGTATTCTGGCCCCTTTTTCTTACTATACGCACTTCTTTTACAATAAAGTTTTCTTGGGTTCATATCTTGTTGTTTTCATGGTTGCGTGTCTTTACATGTTATAAAGGAAATGCCTTCCCTATTTTAGGGAATACACCTTTCAGTACTAGTCACCAGCCCCTAGCCTATGGAAAGAGGGCTTAGGGTAGTCACGACACGAGTCTTGAGGGACGGGTAATGAAAAATTGGTATCAGAGGAGTAGGTTATACCATAACACATAGGAATATGATATTTTTAATAGTAATAGTGTTATGTTTTATGAGTGTGGTTATCAGTTTAGGAAACCTAGTGTTGGTGCGGCGGCCGACGTATCTATACACAAAGACCCTGACTTTTGATTTTTGACTCAGTGCACGAAAACACTAATTGCGTGTGTGTTTTCAAGTGTTTTATTTGTGAACTTTTTGAGTCATCTCACTAGGTATAGATTTTTGACCGTGGAGCACCTATTTATTTTGAGGATTACTTAACAGAGATATCTTGATAAGGTTCCGGGTATAGTTCACACTAATAGCCCACCGAGCGATGAGGCCTCAGTGCAGGGCCCTCTTCTAGTAGAGGCACCAACAGAGGCACTAACAGTAGCATTACTCATTAGGCCACTAATGAAACCATCCCCCGTAGCAGAGGGTGCACACTGCTTGAGCACATTGCATGACTTCTAGTGATAGAGGCCACCCAAGTTCATGGGAGAGACGGACCCACATGCAGCTAATGATTGGTTGGAGGCCGTAGTGAGAGTCTTGCGACTCATATGGACACCTGCTGATCTCATGGCGATCCTTGCCGCCAGTCATCATATAGGAATCATCAGGAAGAGGGTGGATCTTGATGCTACAGGTTCATGACGAGGTGACACTTCTCTGGGAAGACTTTGAGAGCTTGTTTCGGGCAAAGTTTGTCCCATCGAACCTTTGCGCAGTGCGCATTCAAGAGATTCTTCATCTACAGTAGGGTAGTATGACTATGGATCAGTACTCAGCAAGGTTTGCCGACCTCTCATTCTACTCCACTGATATGGTGTGGGATCCTTTCTTTAGGGCTTGGACATTCGAGAAGGGACTCAAGCCGGAGATCATGGATTCTATGATTTCACTAAGCATCCCAACGTAGGCGGTGGTGTTAGAGTGTTCCCTCTAGTAAAGATATTCCTTTCTGAGCAGTCATGAGTAGTGAGACTCACCACCATACATCATGTAGTGGAGTTTTCTATAGCTAGCAGTAGACAGATGTCACAGAGGTCCAAGAGGACCAGAACGATAGGTGGATGACCGCATGACTCAGGATCGATTGTGTGGGGTACCAGAGATAGAGACAGTCATGCGAGGTACATGAAGTGTTACACATGTGGCAGGAAGGGTCAAAATGGCCCATGACTGCCCGAATCGTCGTACAGATGATCAGAAAATGGTCTAGGGACCACCCAGGTAGAGACAGAGGTTCAACCGAGGAGGTCCATAGGGAGTAGGGAGATATGGCGGAGGAGCTGACCATTCAGCTGGCGGTGGGTGATGATTCAAGTTGTTACTGCCACCACCACCATGTGGTCCACCCTGACCACAGGGATTAGGTGGAAAAGGGCGATCTCAACTCTTGGTAGTTGAGGCCTACGACCATGGCACTCTGGAGATGATATGAGGTATGATCTGTGTCTACTCCAACTTAGCTGTAGTACATATAGACACAGGTTCCAGTCATTCTTTTATTTCCACTACCCTCATTCGGAGCTCGAAGATTCCGACGGAGCCGTTGGCTCGATACTTATGGCTAGAGACTCCTACGGGAGTGGATTTGACGATTACCCACTGGTTCCAGCAGTGTGAGCTTACTCTAGGTGGTGAGAGCTTTGGCTGAGATCTCCTAGTAGAGGCATCGAGGCCTTATGACGTCATCTTAGGTATGGAGTTGTTATCTACAATCCATGATCATATTGAATGTATTAGGTGCAAAGTGTCGTGTCTTTGCACGGATGGGACTAGGTTTACCTTCATCAGTGAGAAGGGAGCCTTTACAGAACATGATGGACTTACCCGGAGGAGAGTGCAGTCGATCACTCATTAGTTGGCTAGCCTTACCCTCATAGCGGTTTATGTGGAGAGTCCGAGCTATCCTGTAGTGGTGGACCAGTATTCCGATGTCTTCCTTGATGATGTTCCAGGTCTACTTCCTCGTAGAAAGGTGGAATTTTACATTGAATAGTACCGTGGGATGTGACCGATATCTACACCAGCGTATTGGATGGCTCCCATGGATCTTCGTGAGCTGCGGGTACAGTTGGAGGACTTACAGGGTAAAAGGTTCATTCGACCCAATGTTTCTGCTTGGGAAACCCTGATTTTGTTTTCCAAGAAGGCGGATGAGAGTTTGAGGCTTTGTGTTGACTATCGGCACCTGGACTTTGTGACCATGAAGAACAAGAACCCACTCTCGAGGATTGACGACCTCCTTGATCAGACGAAGGGAGCACGGTGGTTCTCGAAGATAGGCCTTAGATCAGGCTATCACTGGCTCAGAGTGCAAGACGAGGATGTGCAGAAGACAACTTTCAGATGTCGGTATGGCCATTATGAGTTCTTGGTTATGCCTTTAGGTGTAACCAACGCTCTAGAAGTGTTCATGGGACTAATGAACAAGATCTTTCAGCCATACCTTGACCACTTTGTAGTAGTCTTCATCGACGACATTTTGATGTACTCCGCTACTGAGGAGGAGCATGCCTATCATTTGCAGGTAGTACTAGACACACTCCAAGAGCACCATCTTTATGGTAAGCTATTGAAGTTCCAGTTCTGGATCATAGAGGTTCACTTTCTAGGACATGTCATATCAGAGGCTGGAGTTGCAGTGGATCCAGCAAAGATTGAGGTGGTACCTGCTTGGGAGCCACCCAGGAGTATGACAGAGGTACCAAGTTTCCTAGGTTTGGCTCGATACTACTGGAGGTTTGTGCCAGATTTCTCCAGAGTTACAACACCTTTATTATAATTAACGAAGAAGGGGCAATCGTTCGTGTGTTAGGAGAGATGAGAACAAATTTTTTAAGAGCTGAGGAAGAGGCTGACTAGTGCTCCCATCTTGAAGCTACCGGAGGAGGGCGTATGGTACGTGGTCTACTGCGACGCATCAGGGACCAGGATCAGATGTGTCTTGATGTAGGAGAGATCAGTGATTGCATATGGTTCTCGACAACTGAGACAACATGAGCAGAACTAAGCTACCCATGAACTAGAGTTAGCAGTATTGGTCTTCTTCTTGAAGATGTGGTGATATTACTTGATGGGATAGAATTTTACAGTCTTCTCAGATCACAAGAGCCTCAGGTATATCTTCTCTCAGAAAGAACTGCACCAGAGACAACGGCGCTGACTTGAGTTCCTCTAGGACTATGACTTCGAGATAGTCTATACTCCTAGGAAGGGGAACATTGTTGCAGATGCACTCAGTAGGAGATCTGGTATACAGTTTCTAGGTGAGGCAATGGAGTAGCTGGCCGATTTGTAGATATCCTTTGTAGATCGAGACATAGAAAATTTCCTTTCGTCTCTTACAGTCACTCCCCCACTCCTTCAATGATTCAGGGAGGCACAATGTGGGGATGCTGACTGTAAGGATCCATGTCCTTAGATATCCACAGGATAAGAATATGATGGATTTTATGAAGGTGGGGAGCACGTCATCCTCTTCATAGGACGTACCATGGTACCACTGTCACTTCAAGAGGATGTGTTGAGGGAGTTCCACACATCCCCTCTAGCGGTACATCCAGAAGTGGAGAAGATGTACCGGTACCTCTGATGATAGCATTAGTGGTCGAGAATGAAGAAATTAGTAGCAGAGTTTGTCTCTCAGTGCCTGATTTGTCAGCAAGTGAAGGCATAATATCAGGTACCAATAGACTTAGTTCAGCCTTTAGAGGTCCCATAGTGGAAGTAGGATGGTATATCCATGTACTTCATGACAGGATTTCCATGCACATCCAGGGGTCATGATTCTATCTGGGAGATCGTCGACCAACTCACCAAGTCGGCCCACTTCCTACCGATCAAAGAGCAGGGTTCAGTAGAGAGCTTGGGACACCTCTATGTGCAATAGATTGTGTGGCTACATGGAGATCCCTCGACGATTGTCTACGGTCATGAGGACAATTTTACTTCCCAACTGTGGAAGGGGTTGTAGGAGGATTTCGGGATGCAACTTCATTTGAGCACCGTCTTCCATCCTCAGACGGATGGTCAAATTGAGCAGACCATTCATACCCTCGAGGACATGCTACGTGCATGCGTCCTCAACTTCAGTCGCAGCTGGGATGAACACTTTCCCTTAGTGGAGTTTGCATACAATAATAGCTATCAATACACCATTGGGATGTCACCTTTCAAGGCTCTGTATGGCCGACCATGTAGATCTCCTTTATGCTGGACTGACCCTGGGGAGTCAGCACTCATGTGACCAGAGATGGTACGAGCTACCATAGAGAAAGTGCCGATCATCTAGGAGCAGATGAAGACTGCAAAGAGTAAGAAGAAGTCTTATACTGATAAGAAATGGAGACCTATAGAGTTTAAGGATGGTGACCACGTCTTTCTACGGGTCTTACCCCGATGAGGTTTTTGGAGATTTGGCCGGGGTGTCAAGTTATGTCCAAGGTTCGTTGGACCCTTTTAGGTCCTCAGTAGAGTTGGCGAGGTGGATTACTGCCTAGAACTTCCCCCTCATTTGAACTGAGTGCATGCTGTCTTCCACATATCCTAACTGAGTATATACGTGCATGATCCAACCAATGTCATCGTTCACGGTGAGATGAACATATATGATGGTGTGAAATTTGTGGAGGTTCCTATAGAGATTGAGGATCGACAGGAGCGGGTCCTTCGTGGGCGGTCAATAACTCTAGTGCGCATTTTCTGGCAGCACGAGAACCTCCAGGAGAGCACATGGGAGTGGGAGGCTCAGATACGTGCTCAGTACCCCCACTTGTTCCCATAGTATGAGTTCTAGCTTATGGTGACGTAAATCCCTGAGGTGGGAAGAATGTAAAGACCCGAAAATTCCATATAATTTTTTTAATTATATGAGATTTTTTATGAGTCTGCGAAAATTTACGGCGTGTGATTCCGAGGCCCGGTGTGCCAAGAATGAATTTATGAACTTTTTTTGGCACATTTAGTAAACATGTGAGCAGGTTTTTTTAACTTTTGAACCGGTGCTCAAAATTGAAATCTGAGGACATAGTGGAACTCGTAGTGATGGTATTCATTAAACGAGACTTTCACGTCGGCCGCAGTTGGTCGAGGGTGAAAGTTAGTTTCCTGATTTTCATGGAATAATAAAAATAAAATGTTTAACATTTTTATTTATCTTTTTGAAACCTCTCTACATGGGTTATAGATGTGGGGACCACCCAATCTAGAAACCCACCCAAATCAAATTCTAGCAGTGGGGACCACCCGAACCCCCCTTTGATGGGAGACAACTCTTAGACTTCCTCCAATAAATTAATTAGGCCAACTCTCCATTTAATTTTTGGAGCCAACTAAAACATTAATGAAATGTGTCAGCATTTTAATTGTTCTAGCATAATTGATCTACTTAATTTAAATTATATTGGAACCTCATTCCTTTTAGAGGATTTGGTTGGCAAAGAAAAAGGGGAGAATTTTTTGAGGAACATTATCTCCAACAAAGAACACCTCCCAATGAAGATCTTCTTCAACAAAGAACGTGCCATATTCTACAATGAAGAACGCGCCACCTCGAACGTGGGATGTTTTCAACAAGGACGAACCAACGTCTGCCCTTCCCTCCTCATCGACGTCAAAACACATTCGAGGTAGGGGTTTTGATATTCTCTATGTTTTACATCGAATCAATCATCTTGATCCGCGTACTACGAAACTAATGTGGAGGAAGTGGGCCAAACAAACATGGCACGATACCTCAACCATTCTTCATGGTTGGTGTGTTCTTCACGATGGAGGAGGACAGAAACCGACACTGGAGGGGCACATGACTTGCGACCAACATCACATCCAACCGTGACGAAGGAGACAGTGTGACCGTGCAGCCCGATAGAAGAGAACCACGACCTTATGCTGCGGTGGTGAGGGAAGGGCGACTGACTTCCTGCCGGCCGCCGGCAAAGGCCCGACGCGCGACTGTGCCACGCGGAGAGGACCACTAGCCATCTGGAGAGCCGTGGAAGACTACCTCCCCACCGCACCACAGTGCCTCGCTGCACCGTGGGCCGCCCAGTGCAGGCCGCACCGGACCCTGTAGACTGGGTTGGTCTGACCAGGTTGAACCAGACCCGGACTAATTTCCACCCTATACGCTATTTTGGCCATAACTTTGGCACCGACCGTCTATTTGATGAACCGTTTGCGGCGATGAAAACCTTGGAGTGAGAAGAAAATTTTGGTATAACCCAATTGAGATGTGGATAATGTTGGGGTATGCTCAGGTTATATCGAGCACGAATCCAACCGGTCCCTCAGGACGAAAAGGCCAATAAATTACAGACCGAGCATTCGTTTGACGCACCCTCTATTGTGTTAAGACCCCTATGACATGGAGGACCTTTGGAATATTTTCATCATTGGAATTCATAGCAGTTGGAGTATCAACTAGTAGCTTGAAGATAAGACTCTCTTAGAGATGAGCAAGCTTAGTGCGAGTACCCTATAGCTAGCCGTGGCTTGAGAACAAGATCCTTCGTGGGTCTGAAGATGTACTAGGATCCTGTGTGGGTCTGAAGATGTACTAGGATCTTGGGTGGGTCTAACGAGGTACCAGGATCCTTTGTGGGTCTAACGATGTACTAGGATCCTCTGTGGGTCTGGCGAGATACTAGTATCCTTTGTGGGTCTGACTATGTACTAGGATCCTGTGTGGGTCTGACGATGTACTAGGATCTTATGTGGGTCTGATGATTTCCTACGATCCTCTGTGGGTCTGATGATGATTTAGGATCCTACGTGGGTCTACCTATTAATAGAGTAAGATGAATTAGTAGTTACATCTAATCATCTCTACTAATGTACCTAAGTTATTCTTAGTGTGAGCTGAGTCTGTAAATTTGTGGTCTATACCTTCATGGTGATACCTTGTCGGTATTCTTCTGTGTGGAATACCTGTGTGGTACATTTCCTTCATAGTAATACCTTGGTGGTATTATTTTGTGTGTCATACCTATGTGGTACTTACCACCATGGTAATACTTCCTTTGTGGAATAGATGAGATTTGGGATTTTGAGTTGGACCTTATGTTTCCCCATGATTGAGATGGGATTACTTGATGACTTAGGAATATGTATGAGAATATACCTATGTAGGGTTGTCAGGTGAATTCTTGCTATGTGGTTTATCCTTTTTTGATTTTGTGAGACCTTAAGGGTATCAGGGTCCCTACTGAGTATCGTTATACTCACCCCTGCACGAGCTATGCCCACACCTTATTGTGTTTGTTGCAGATGATGGACAGCTCTGACTGAGGATGAGGGTACCGGGACTGGAGGTAGCTCGAAGGTGGACATTAGACGAGGCGTACCATATATATGACCATTTTAGAGCTTTACCTACCCTTCAGGTAGGATCCTTGGTGGCTGTTCATTGGAGTTGTTTTAGCTTACTTGTACTTTCCAGTTTCCCTTGTACTTTCCAGTTGGGTTTATATTCTGGACCCTTTTTCTTACTGTACACACTTCCTTTACTATACAGTGTGCTTGTGTTCGTATCTTACTGTGTGCTTGGTTGCATGTGCTTACAGGTTATAAAGGAAACGCCTTCCCGGTTTTAGTGAATATGCCTTTCAGTGCTAGTCACCAGCCCATGGCCTATGGAAGGCGGGCATGGGGTAGTAATGGCACTAGCCCTAGGGGATGGGTTGTGACAGTGACATCAGAATTTCATCTTCAGAATATCATCCATAGAAACACTCAACTGGTGGTAACTAGACTTGAGACCAATATTCTAGAACTAACATTCACATCACAACTGATCAAAGAAGATTTTAATCTTCAAAAATTTATACTTGTTCTTTATCATGTCCTAGTTTAGGATGTGATAATAAACACAAATCCATAATATCTACTTTTCCTTTTTTCATGAAAAAAACTATCACTACTAATGGGGACACACTAGGTATAACAAAACCATACTCTAGAAGTACCTACAATTATACCCTCATCTCTTGAAGGTATGTAGGGGTCATTTAAAATGCCATAAAAGATATCAGTACGTACCTATGGTGTAATTAAATATATAATTCCCTCTCCGATCTCATAGGTAGTCATGTAACAACCTTAGGGAATATTTCCATAAATTCCTTCACTACTAAAGGAATCCATCATCCTGAAGTGTATATTACTCCAAGTAATAAACTTTCAAACTGATGGGTGATGGTTTTTAGATTCCTACACATAATGAAAACTCATCTTGACATGATATCTCTCTCACCCACAAAGGATGACATCATCCCATTTGTCTAAAGGCATCTGACCCGTCTATAATGGAAATTAATCTTGGATCAAACCATGGATAACTAGTCCATACCCAATATAATTTCATATGGTTTAATCATGTGGATTAATATGTCGAAAATGATTCTATATCCACCAATAAATATCTCACACTATCATAAAAGAAGTGATACCATATAACCTCACCATTTAGGAACTTCTAGACAAAACTAATAGGCCAAGGTCTCAACTGGAAGCTCCAGCTATCATACCAAGAATATGGAGATGAAGTAATGACTAACACATTTTCTATAATTATTGAGAAATGAATAGAATAAACATAGATCATAACTTGGATAATCTCATGTGCCTCTTGGTCATAGATATCCATGGCAAGAAATTTACCACGACCTAAACAACCAACTCCTTGAGCCTGATATAGGCCACCTGGTGGTGGTGGTAGTTGGAGAAAGTAGCATTGTCCTCCACCAACTTCCCCTAACTATAGATATTATCCTTCTCCTCTACCAAAACCTTCTCACTAAGATATTCCCTAGAAACATATAGGAAATACCTGATCAAAATACTACCTCTGCTATAAAGGTCCATCCACTGCTTTCCTATCATGATCAATATAAAGGTTCTGGAAATCACGATCCATGTGACCAAGAATATCCTAATCATAACATTTCCCCACACTGATATGTTTGTATCCTCTGTATGATCACTATGCCACATACCCACATGTCAGAGTCGAATAATTCATTCTCCATAGATACCTAAATATTTGAAGCCTGCTACTTGCTGTAGAAGACTCATCCACATGTAACCCACTTCTGGTTCCAATCACCTTACACAACTTTACTAGGAATATCTTAGCCAATAGATCTTAATCAATAACTATAGTATAATTGTGAATACAAAATAATACTAAACTATCTAAAATGTCTATAAAAATACCCTTTTTTAACTTCCTCCCCTAAAAGAATCCATCTTGAACCATGTTAAGGGAGTACAGTTTAATGTCATTGAACCTTAACGAATACTGATATACTATCATAATACCATTATATAGCTCAAGAAGCTCCATAATATGAACTAAATTCGTGTATGATGGGTATTACTCCTCATAAAACAGCTTTTAAAAGTCATACCATGAGAGAGTCATCTCATCATGGTTCTGCGTTACAAAATACCCCCAGTTCCCTATCGCTCTATGAAAAATATTAGTTATAAGAACAACCATATGATCTATTATGGTCCGAACCAGTCTAAATACTAGAACCACTAACTCAAGAAAATATTCTTCTTCTAGGGGATCTGGATCATCGCGGAAGCTTAGTGGCCTCTGGTGTTGGAACTCATTGGGAACACAATACCATCACACATCCTTGTCCTGAAATTCTGGTATTAACTACTTTTTATAAAAAGTGAGTGCTGAAACCTACCCACCTAGAAGAAAAAAATCATGGGATAGACCAAGAAATGATACCTCATAACTAATCATATTTTCATCACAATCGTGAATTGGTAACCTAGTTGGTAGTGTTTGTGGAGGAATCCTAAAATTAATCAAGACATACCAAGTTCATATGAGAATATATATTTGGATAGGTGACTCATAAAGTATAGTAAAATGAATAAATACTATAAAATTAATGTAAAAATGTCCCTTGTATCCAATGTATCAGTATTCTATGTTTAAAAGTAAGTTGTCAGAGTTTTAGTGCATGGATACCACATCTGTCGTGCCAACACTGGGTTCCTTGGCCCGAAAGACACACTTGGGAAACTTTGACAATGTTTCCCTAAGTCCTAATTTTTTTAAGGGTAAAAATTTTAACACCTTCCATAGGAATTAACTTATTCGATACCACTCTATAACAACATGACCCACTAGGGCCCACCTGGCCTACGGAACGATGATCCGTTACAAACCCAAGCCTACCTCCATAGGCCAGGGGTAGGAAAAAAGTGATAATAATAAACAACTAAATTGGGAGGCCTTTTCCTAATTTATATGTATGTATGCACCCAACCGTCACCATGAAGAAGTGTATAGTAATGATAATAAAAGACAATAACATACTGGGTAAACATAAATCTTGTAAAAACATATGGGGAATACAAAAGAGTACAACAACATAATACGAAGTAAGAGTGAGAGAAACACAATAAGAACTTGAAAAGATATCCTTACCTGAAAAAAACTAGAATAAAATAACTCTAAGAGATATTTACTCCTTATATCTAAGCCCAATCACCTTATACAACCAATGCACCCAAGATTCACAATGATTCATCATAAACACTACTAATTTATTTTTCATATTCATAATACACAACACATGTGAAAAAATAAAATATAAGGTGAGTTCACACAAACCTAGTAAGATGACCTAGAAACCAATATTGTGTGATAGAATGATACACCAATAGTTTGCTTAACCAAAAGCAATAGGGAAATGAATGCCATCAGATACACCTATATATTCTTACAAAGAAACCCAATCAAGACCGAAAAGAGATGTGCATCTCATAGCCCATATAAATTTGATGAGTAAACCTATAGCTCCAAAAGTATTCCACTGATTCCAAGCATCAAACAAAACCTCAACAGAATATGAGTTATCGGGACCACACCTCACAAATTCCCTCTATAGCTGGGGGATCACACATCTCTTACAGAGGACCTATAACCTACTGAAGATTAAATATTAGGGAGTACCACTCCATAGGTAGATAACCCACAACATGTAGTAAGGAGAGTATAGATCCTATTAATATAAAGAAATGGGGAACCCATGTACTGGGGTCACAAGGGACTATTGACCTTGATATCTCTCTGATAGCCTCAGGAACCCATGCCTTGATGTTACCGGGGAGTACTAAAGCCAATATTTATCTAGTTTCATAGGGAACCCGTGAATTTGTGTGATAGGGTAATACTAACCCCAATATCTCTCTATTAGAATGGATACACCATTCCTTAGAGTCACATGGGAGTACTCACCCAAAAATCTATATGATGATCCTTCCAGATCACTGACATCATCAAGCATCACTTGAATAAGTTTTATTCTTGGTATATATTACATTATATCTCAAAATATTCTCAAAAGGCAACCATCACATTCTACGTGGAAAAACACTATGGATATGATACTTAGAGGCCAAAATTTTAATCAAAATGATGGAGATACAAGGGGTAAATGATTTATATATATGAGTTTATGGTGTGTATAGGGTCCACACAGTGTGCAATACCACTCATTTTACTAACTGTGTTCTCCCTAGAAACATATTGGTAAGCCATGTATTTATACACAACATTTCATTCGGGATACACGATGTGTTTGACCACCTAGGGTCGCAGATGCGAACGTTAACCCATGCCGTCTATTCTTGCCTGTTCCCGTGTAATCTAGTACCCAACCTATATATCCACACGGGGCCGTAGGTGTGTTATAGCTAGAACACAACTTATCCACCCATGGAGTGTCACATAGAGTGTAGGCCCACCTACAGGGTGTGTGAAATTTTACCCTACTCAAAACCCTAGTGCCGCATCCATGGGGGCTATATGACGCGTGTTTTTTGTACTACATGGTGTGTAGTACAGTTTTTTTAGAAACCAAATAATGTTTACTGCATTTTACATATATGAAATCACCTCCTTGAATCATGTCTAATGAATACTCAAAATTAGCGGAGAAATAATCAAGTCATCATTTCCATGCCTCTGATGGTCAAAAAATAGAATATGAGGATCCAATCAAAGTCTACCTCACCTTTGATTCCCATAGCCCCTCACCTCACCACCCATTGCCACTCTGGACTCAAGACCCATTATCAAACACCAAGAATCTACCCCATGCTTTCTGAAAGTCATCATCCCAATCATCATTCACAAAGAAACCATGAATCTGTGGGGTTTATCATGATCATAACCACCTAAAAATGTCGAACTGTAACCCCATAGGCCAACTAAGAAGAATGGGAAGAATGTGAGGGGGGTAAAGGAACCAAAAAGGTTTAAACACTTTTTTTAAATGTTATTGTACACTAGTCATAAATTAGGGAAACCAAGGAAAGATTATGGTATAATTCAATAAATAATTGAATAAACAGCTTAATTTGATAAATGGGCACATGTAAAGAACCCGAAGTCATTGAATAAAAAGAAGATACAAATAAATGATCAATATTTTAATCAAAAGTATATAAATAAAAAATATAAAATCCCTACCTCATGATTTAGATTGATCATTGGTGAAGAATGTGTTTTCTAGTGATGTGGGAATCCTGCTACATTCGCTTCTTGCCGATCCACCTTGATACGATCGACCTTCATCATCTCATTATGAATCTCTAATAAAGAATGCTTTTAATCTCACCTCAAAGCTCATATGGTTATGTAGAAAACCCTAGGGAAACACTATAATAGTTTTTAAATATGGTAAATTAGTTCTACTAGGAATTTAATAGTAAAATAAATTATTGAATTAAGTTATTTAATTTAAATGTATCGATAATGACTTCCTTAATTGAATTTACAACATTAACCAACTTTTGGTCATTCATAGGGATAAACCCACATTTCAAACTCAAATTTGGTCTCTGATTTATGATTCAAGACTATATTTCTTATTTATTTCATTAAACCCAAAAAACATCTTATTCTTGATATAAATATTTTTAATATTTTTATAATATCAATTCTATATATATAATGTCTTGGTGTCTCTCCTCGTCTCAACACCTAGCTCTGAAAATATTTTATAATATATTTAAATGTCTTATAAGGAAGACATCTTGTCACTAAAGTTGATAAAATGTCACTAGGGACACATCCGACATTATTCTAATAGAATTGTATTAATTATTTTTGTAGAAATATGACCTTCACATCATGATTTGTATATGATTCTTCTGTTGCTGGATTATGTTCTCCAATTACATGATTATGTTTTTCATTGTAAGAAATTTACTTTGAAAATTTGGATGGACAAAATAACTAAAACCTAAAGAAGATGTTGTTGTGGTCCCTGATGACTTTCCAAATACCTTTGATGGTATTAGGCCAAAACCCATCACCTAAACATGACTAGGATGATCCTTCCCAATGATCTATCCAACTGGATTATCATGAGATACCAAGAAAGAGTGTTCTGATTGGTATCCCATAGTTATTTTTTATATGTAATTCAAATATAAGTTGAATATAAATTAATTCATATGCACATAAAACAAAAATTATTTGAAATCTAAATATCATATAAAGTTACAAAAAAACCATACCCATAAATGATAACATGATAACAATTTAACATTATAACCATTACATCAAAAACATTAAATCTCATTATTCGCAACATCATATATCACAAAAGCCAAGTAAATAATAGTCCATATGAAACTAATCAAACACCCAAAACCAGTTACATGTGATATATCATTTTCAAAAATACACTTTCATATTTAATTAAGCAATATATAAAAAAGAACATATTTTTATAATGATATATATATAAATATATAAATAAAATATGGTTAGACATACCTTTTTTGTAGAATACTTATAAATAAGATCAAATAAAAAATATAATTATATTCCATACATAAAATAGTTAAAATTATTTTTGATGATATTATATAAATATCATTGGTTTCATAAGTTATGAACGTATTAAGATGTTTGTCCGAACTATAATATTGAAAAAAATAATTCCCCAACATATTTTATAGGTTCATTCACGTAACTACCATCATATTTCATATGAAAATATAACCACATTTATGTTTGAGAGACTTGTCACCCTAACTTCCTTTTCTACATTAAAATGAGATAAATAAAAATTTTAATATATAAAAAACATAATTTTATCAGATAAATATTTTAACTGAAGAATACATTACCATAAAAAATCAATTTATTGAAAAACACTCTAAACCAGTTGTGCGAGGGGTGATTTTTTTTACTTGGATTGATACAATGTTTCTTGAAACTTTCTGAAATAAATAGAAAGTAATTTAATAGAAATGTACACAATTCCATATTCTTCTCATATTCATGTATGTTTGTAATGTTATATTATTATAATAATATATTATTTAATACCATATCATTTTCATGGACATGGCTACCAAAATAAAACTACACTACTCTCAAGGTTCCTCTCTGAGTAGCTTTTCATACATATGATGAGAAATGAATGATGTGCTTTCGAAATCATTCCAAAATCTCCATTTAAAATATTTTTATTTCTTAAAAAATACTTTAATGGCCACTTACATGAAATAAAGTCATCCAAAAAAA
This sequence comes from Viscum album, assembly GCA_963277665.1. Lineage (NCBI taxonomy): Eukaryota > Viridiplantae > Streptophyta > Magnoliopsida > Santalales > Viscaceae > Viscum > Viscum album. Next base: position 20,444 of record CAUJRU010002224.1, read on the forward strand.
TATAATAACATATACATTAAGACATTCTTTCAAAATATTAGAATTTAATTAAATGATGACATTCAATTAAGGAATATTGAATTAAAATTACCTTTAATAATGAATCAAATACCTTATTCTTCCAAGATAGAGTAATATTCCTCCAATAAGAATATATAATCTGAATGTCCATAGGATCAGATGCCAACTGGCTAAGGATCTGGCCAATATTCCCACAGTATCCTCCCTGGGGACCCCAAAATAATTTAATGGGACAACTATCTCTAATCCATTCAGATTCCACACTTCTTAGCTGTTACAGTTTGTCTCTATAATAGTATTTATTCTATCTATTATTAAAAATAATTTATTACTATCAAAGTGAAATATGTTTTTTTTACATTAATTTTTTTACCTATAATCACAACCCTTCAATAGCCCATTGAGGAAATAGGAGTGAGAACATATTCCATTGTAGTAAGATCATCACATGCAGAACATGGTGAATCAGCAGGTAATGTTTAATATGCTATCAAGAAGGATACATATGACATACCAGATACTATAGATAGGTAACCTAGAGGCATTGTAGGTGTCATCAAAGTGGATTTAGTGGGGGCCCTATATACAGGAGGTAAGGGATCATTATTAAACATCAATGACATCTGCTTGGTAAGGGGAACATCGAGTGGTGATCAAATTCCATCACCGAATCACCTTTTTTATGAATTAATATCATGTAAACCATTAAAAATAGTTTTAAAACACACATATATTTTGAAACATGTGTAAAATTATTTTTCACAATTAAACGATTCATGCGTGAAACGAAATTTGAAAATGAAAAAATATGCACAATACTAAGAACGAAAAACATAATATATTGGTAATTTAATGGATGACTGAACATATAAAGAAATATGACACTAAATGTCTCAAAATTAAACAATTCATTCATAAAAATAAATTCAAATTTGATAACAGATCCACTGTAATAAAAATGAGAAACATAATATATATGTAGTTGATATGTTAACGGGTGATTGCACATACACTCATTTTCTCCATTAGTTATATCATTATCTTTCTTCATCATTACTTTATTTAATTCTTCCATCTTGGAAATAACATTATTTTCAATATCATGATGGAAAAAATAATTATATTTCTTATTTTTTATGGGATTCAATGTGAGAGGTCAAATGTTCCACTTTATCTCTCATATCATACAAGTATCTTTGTTTCATCTGGACAACTAAATTTTATCCATCATCTAATACATATTCCAAATAATATACCATTTTTGGTTATAATGAAAATATATATAGATCATGCACTTCATGTTCACCAACATCCATCAATCAAGAGAAGTTAATAAAAGTAAATTTTAAGGAAACTCTTTTAATACCTCAGGTAATATTTTCTAACTTAAATTTGAATAAAAAAATTGAAAAATTACTATGGTAGTTTAACTAAATATTATAATCCAAATTTCCATTGTATCCCAATTTCAAAAATTTAAATATACCACTATTATTTTTTTAACCCCCCCTTCTTGATCTACTATAAGTAAATTTAAATCATTCACACTATAAGAGTCGAACTCCCAAGCCCACTTTAGAGGACCCCAAGCCACAAAAATTAAATATTATGACAATTTAGATCGAGTATTGTGATTTTTGATCAAAAAAAGTTATTATTAGATTTAAAAAATATATTTTTCAACCTAATATCTATGTTTAATATAGTATTTATGAACTTACATGATGTGAAAACAATTCTACCAGATCTTTATTAATAATATTTGTTATATCTGTATCATTTCATGTTCACCTTATTATGAATATATTTGTTTGTATCATGATGTTTTGAATGAATCAGAATAAAATTTTACTATTTAGTAGAACATAGTTATGTTATTGTAATAATTCCATTTTTGTGAAGGTAATATTTGAGATAATCCTAACTAGTCAGACAATAGCAAGAAAGACTATTGACTTCCCAATGTAGTTGATATTGAGTGAGATTTCATTAACATGTTACACTCGGTTGAATTCTGTCTCAATATAATCCAAGTATCTAGAAAAAAAATTCAATTCACTCTTCTAATTGGTAAAATTAAAAAGTAGGTCCTTATGGTTGGAATTGATTTTTCATATATGATTTCATATGAAAAAGGTATATGTAAAACAAAATGATTGAAACATATTTATGTATTTAATTAAATGTTAATAATGGTTTTCCTTGGAAGAAAAAAATATAAATAGAGTATCTCTTAGTTGTATACATCCATTGATAATGTATGAGACATCCTAATATTGTTTCCTTGACTAAATTTATATTTAAAAACACCATGATAGTAAAAAATTATGGAGGAAAGATAATATTTATTACACAAAGTGTTTGGAAGAAAATTTTATGAAGCTTTTCAAGCTCAACAAGTAATAGATTTTTATCACATTGTTATCTAAAGAATGTGAAGAAATCGAGTACAACTAAATTTATCTTTTAAGAAAATAAAGTATGAAATTCCAAAGGTAGTAACTATTATAGAAAAATACCTAAAAAATGACATTTAAATTAATGTAACCTATGTTGATTTAAGTAAGAAAACCTTGAGATGTCACTTTAATACCGATAAAGTACATTAAAATGTTTTCAAATTCAAAGGAATATATCTTTATCCTTTTTTTAGTTGAAAACTATTACCACTACATAATTTATATTATCTTCCAGCCATATATCACACTTTATATTAATTTATTTTATGTTTTTATAGGAATTGAGAGGGTCCTTTTATTTTCTATTGTCATTAAGTAATGTGAATATAAAATTTTCAAAAAAAAGTCTTCTTAATAATCATAACTTTAATTTTATGATGAAAAAATTAAATTCCTAATATGGATGTTTCAAAAATAAAAATTTTTCAACTTTTTTGTTTTGATTTTAATCAATGACATACTTTGAACTCACTTCCTATAATAATTTAATTGGTAGACCTTCCCAAATTACTCTTCAACATTTACTAGTTGTTCCAATATTTCAATTTTCTTTTGGTAAATTTTGAGGAGGATTAAGATTAATGAATCCATTGAATTTTAACTTGTTCAATAAAAATTTATGAGATTCATCAAGTTATCTATAATGAAAATTATTTTTTCACTATAAGGTAATTTTTTTATTATCAAAATCAATGTTTAAAATATGATATGAAAACCCCTTGTGAGTGTTCCACCAAGATACGTTACTAAGACTAGGAATGTCACTAATGGTCCAAATTAGAGAAGTATACATTTTAAACATTATTATAGTAGCTATAACGAACATCTCATCACCATTGGTCCATATCTATTGTAATTATTCATTTAGATTATGCATGTATATATCAATATCATTTATATGTATTATTATTCTAAGAGGAATCATTGAAATTATAGATGATTTTTTTTCAATAAAACACATATATTTAAATTGAGAAGTATGAGAACAACTGGCTAAATGCTAAAAATGGTACTCAAAGTCTTGAATGGGTTGAATCCATGGGTATCCAATCCCATAAACACATCCTAGTATCATATGATAAATCTAGATTTAATAAATCAAATAACAACCATTATTTTTAATATGTTATATGTCACATCAATCAATCATTTTTATTATTAATAACATTTCACATTATATTCTTAGTGGCATTTAATGTCATGAATAATATTTTTACTTAGGGTTTTAAAGGAAATTAACAAAAAACTTTTACAAGAGTGTTATTTTTCTTCTTATTCTTCATACTTTTTATTCTAATTCAAACTCCTATCATGACTCATTACCTTACACCTAGAAGATGAAAATTTTATCACTCTATTTTACTTGAATCCTCTCCCTAATAATAAAAATCATTTTGAAAATCATTTATTTTAGTATAATTTAGGATAATATTTTCAATAAGTTTATTCATGTCATAAAAAGATTTAAGAATCTTAGCTTCAGTAAATGAGTGAAACCAAAATTCCAATATCATGGGAATTTATATATTTATAATTCCATATAGGCATTTGATATGGTAAAAAATTTGTTAAAAATAATGTTTTGTGTACTTGAGACATCCTTTATAAAAATATTGGTTTATATCTACAACTAAATCAGGAAACACATGTTTCTTCTCAATAAAAGTATCAATTACATTTGTCCTTGTTGCATCAATAAGATTATCTAATAATATGTTACAATCATGATTTGGTTGTCCTAAGGTACTTGAAACATAATTTGGAAATTTAATATTTGTAGTAACCCTAACTGTTTGAACCGATATATATTTTGATATTGATGATATTGTACAACAATGATAAAAAATCATTTATAAGGTTCTGAATTTCACTTTCCATGGTCAAGAAAGTTACGAGAACTTTATGTTAACTGATATCAGTGCTAAAAGTTTCTATAATTTTTTATTTTCCATGCCAAATCAAACACACATATTGAGCATAGAATTAATTAAATATGAAGTGACAATAATCTTCACGTCTCTTTAACCATCTCTTAAATTTACATTTAGGACATGGAAATCTCATTATTCTATTAACAGATAAATTGAAAATGAAAAATTTAAAAACTACTCTAAAACCTAAGAATATTGAGGTGTTTTACTCAACAATGCAATCAATCTTTTATCTCTATATCACCAACTTATGACATTATTTTCAGGTAACCGTTACTGAAAAAAGGAAATTAATCATGATCTTCGCTAGTAGAATAATATATGTAACACACTATCAAGACAAACAAGGAAGATATTTAACCTTTTTCTAACCTCGTAGGTGATTTAAAACCTAAATATATGAGTAAAATGGGGGCTAGGGAGATGATGATGGGAAAAATTTAGTAGAAGTGAATCTTGGGAGGAAATAAAGGGGCGATAATGAGGGAGAAAGAAAGGGTACGATTGAGGATGACCTTATGGTTTAGGGAGAGAGGAAGAGAGATGATGGTTAGGGATCTATGGAATGGGATTGATTGTGGTTGATCAGGTTAAACATCCTGAGTTTTTAAGAAATAAATACTTTGTTCAACAATCTACATGATACCCCAAATTGAGCTTAAATGAAAAACTAAATATTATTATTTCAATGTTACCATTATAACATAGGATTTAGAATGGTGGGTGTGAACAATATTAACTGGATTATGAAAATACGGTTTACACATGTATATGTAATTAATTATTTGACCAATTAATTATAAATTAATGTAAAACCTTTTTTGAAAAATAAAATATTTTTATTAAAAACTATTTAATTGTGCAGAAGTGTTTTTTATTTAAATAAATAATAAAATTACACATGTTGTAATATATTAATGAAATATATATAATATATATAATATAATGTTTATAAATCATCTTATGTGTTCTCTAGACATGATATAAGAACAAATCCAATTTTATGGATAAAAGAAGTATTCTTCTAAAAGTTATATTTTCTGCCTTTCGATGGCGTAATTGTTTTAAATATAGTTTTTAAAACTTTTATAAATTGTATTTGAAAAAATATACCTCTTATTTTAAATTGGAGTATCAAACTTTACTTTGGTTGAATTTGTTGTTTTTTCTGATAAGATTCTTTTTTTGATGAATAGTAAAAGAAATAATGTATTTTGATTAAAAAATGCATTTTCGTCCGATTTATATATATGATTAGATTATATTTTAGATTTTTAAAGAATAATTTGATAAATATTTTATAATTTAATCTAATTTTTGTCATTGGAATCAATTTTACATTTAATTTTTATATAAAAACATTTTAATCTTTTGAATGTTTTTATATTAAAAACCAGTTTTCTCGTTCCATCAACAAGATTAATTTTTAATTAATTTATGCCAATTATATGTTTTCAATTTCTATAAATAAATTCCATATTTGGTATTATAAGTTACAAATTATGTAAATAGGTCCCCTTTTTTTAAAAAATATGAATTTTAATTTAGTAATTTTTGTATTGACACAGTTAATGATAATTGAGAGTAAAAATAATATTCTAAATATTATAAAATTATATTAAAACTTATAATAATATTATTTTATGAGTTTTTAGACAAAAATAATACATGGTTTGGAATTATAACCATTGGAATCCACTGCGATGAGAGTATATAATTTATAATATTATATTCATTGAAAAGTCAATGTTGTCACAGTTTTATTTTTACATGAAAAATATTTTTAATGTGGGGTTATAGAATGGTTATGTTGGAATATAAAGAGTATTTGAAAATATATAATGTTTTTATATATCATGGTAATTTATTTATATTTTTCACTGGTAAAATGATTATCTTAAATGGGGACACAATGATGATGCCATAATTATTTTATTAAAGTAAATATAAAATAAATGATATTAAAAATAATAAAATAAATTTAAATTATGATAATTAATTTAATAAAATAATTTATTAGATGAATTTAAAATTTTATCTCTGATTTAAAATATTTGGTTCGAAGATATTATTTTTATGATATTTTTAAAAAGTCACGTAATGAATAGTGCCTAAATTTACTTTATTAATATTTTAAATTAAATAATATTTTATTAAATGCTATAAAATTCAAAAAAATATATAAAATCCATCCAAATAATTGGGATAATTCTAAAAAGGTCATAAATGACTCATTTTTTGGGTTTTTTTTCATTTTAATGAAATAATATTAACCCTCAAAATGTAAATTACATGATATCATGGTTAAAATTAAATAGGTTAAATAAGGGTTAAAACCAAAATATAAGGATTAAAAAATAGTTACAACTTATCTAATTATCATTGGATGAACTATAATCAACCCAAAATCATCTTATCTTTAATCTAAATCACCTTTTACCCATTTAGTATGGATAATTAATTTATATTAAATTAATATTTTGAAGAATTCTAAGAGTTCCCCTCCCCTCTCCAATAAAAGGGAACCCATTATTCTCATTTCACTACACTTAAAAAAAAATTCATCAAATATCTTCCAAAATACCTTCCTATAATATGTCACTATATTATTTATGACTTAGTTTAGGTAGAACACCCTCCTTAAGTGTGTTAAGGTGTTAATCAAAGGACGTTGTCTGAAGAAGAGGTATCATTTTTAATTAAGTATTTCTATTTTATTTCTTATTCGAATTCCTTAAAATGATCTTAAACCATGATTAAAATAAAAAATAAATTATAAAAAATATTTGTATATGTTATTAAGTTAATATAATCATCTAAATCCATCTCAAATTTAATCAAATGGGAAATAAATTATTCATTCTTGTGTATGGAGGATTACCACCTCGTGAACCAATATAATTCGTTTCCCATAACCATAACTCAATACTATTTTAAATGTTGTAATTAACATTTATATATGATATTAATGAAATATTTATCATTAATGAAGAATAATATATCATTTATGTTCTTTTGTTTCTATCCATATGATAATGATAATATTATTCATGCATAAGTGTAAACTATCACCTCTACGAAGAGATGTGATTTGTTTTTAACAACCACATCACATGGATTATATATATAAATATATTTAAACTATTAATATGATATTATTATAATTTAAGAAATATAAAATAATACTTACCTTATTCCCATAATGATTATTGAAAAATGGAAACGTTACTTGTTAGGTCCATATGAATGAATACCCTTAAAGGAGGGGTGAATCAGGGTATAACTAATTAAAAATTATAGCTTGTTCTGATCTCGTTTCGCTGTTAAGAAAAACAATCTTTTCTCTCTTTCCCGCTGCACAATATAAATAAAATGTAAAGCATGCACAAGAAACAAAAATTTTTACTTTGTTCACCCTCACTGGGCTACGTCGAAGGAGCATACAATAATTATGAGCCAATGTACCAAATTTACTAAAGCACACTGCTGTTTACAAGGTTCGGGCTAGATCACTTCTATTTCCAGGCTCACTACCTTTACAAGATTTAGGGTCAGCTCACTGCTTTCCAAAGGGTCACTCCCTGTCTCTCTCTCTGGCTCACTGCCGGTGGAGAGGATCAACTTCTTCCTCTTCCTTTGCTCACTGCTCTGGAAGGAATCCACTCACAGTTTATAGACCTGTAGGTATCTTCATTATCATAAATTAATACATCCTCTCTTGTATGTAGATGCTCTATCGAAGCTCAACCTTCACCCGTAGATGAATTTCTCTTTGCACCGAAGGTATTAGGCAATCGCCCAGCTTCCACGTAGCCCTGAATCACTGCCAGAAATCAACCTTATTTGGTGCCCTTCTCTAAGGTGGCACACAAGTCTCGGCATGCAAGTCAACACTAGCGCACAAGTATTTCTTAACACTTGCACGACTTAAGCTTAAGATTCTAAAAACTTGCGCGACACACTTCCTTTTCTGCCCAAACCATCTTAGGCGCACAACAGACACTTGGCATGCAACTTCCAACACTGGCGCGCAAGTCCCACTTGCGTGACATACCACCACTTGCACGATGCAAGTTATGAATCTTCAAAGTGTTGAACTCCGTGAGAAATTAGAATGGGTGGTCCAGTATTTATAGTCATTTGAACTACCTGCACGACGGTGCGCAAGTCCCCCTCCGGCACGCAAGACTCGGCGCGCAGCTCAACCATCCTAGCCTCTTTCGCGCTACTCACTTGTGTGACCAAACCAAATACTTGCGTGTCCCACCTTCCTTTGCTGTATTTTGAAGTTCTGATCCTGAAAAACAATAGGCACGCAAGTTCCCAAGCCTCCTAAGCACCGGCGCCTAAGTCTCTTCACGGCGCGTAAGTCACTTGCGCGAGCAACTCAATTCTTGCACGACCCTTGTCCCTTTGCCATATTTTGATGATCTGATCTTGAACAACATATGGCGTGCACGTTTCCATGTCATTAAGTACACGGAACGCAAGTCCCTTTTCCAAAACCACTTTTCTTCATTTGTCGATTTTTAGGCCCAAAAATTTGGCAAACACTAGAAAATGACACCCCCCTCGTATCTATTATTTTTATGCTACCTCCGGATCATCAATTCCTTTTTCGACGTTCTTGAAAAAACATGGATCATTGACCACAGCTCTTGAACTCGACATTCCACCATGAAATCCACTTTTTCAACAAATTTGTATGTCATGGTTTGCTTTGTCAACAATCACAGCACAGATGTCCACTTTGTGAACAAACACAATCACCTCAAAAATGCTTCAATGATGCCTTGAGGGATTTTTTCCCAACAATATATCCCTTTGGGTTTGTTGACAACTCTTCCATAAAATGATACATCGTTAATTCTTCAGCCACCATTCGCCTTTTGCGATTCTGATAGCGATCAAGGATTTACTCAACACATACTCTAAGCCCACTTGAGCAATAATCGACATGAGAAACAAGAGTAAATGAAATGTTTATCAATGAAACACTTCATCCCTTACACCCACTATTGACATCAAACTGATACCAATTTTTAAAAAACTGATACCAATTTTTGGAACTATTCTTGCAACACCACTCTTCTACTTTTATCACGATCCTCATTTGTCATGATATCTATTCTTTGATCGATCACTTCTAGAATCGTCAGATTTAATACTCTCCCCCTTTCGTTTCATAGCTTCAACTCTTGTCAGCTTCAAAACCTATTTAGACCTATTTCCTGTGTTTTCCAATTTAAGCTCTAGCTAAGCACGTTTAACTAGCTTCAACTCCCGCTATCTAGCTGCTCCACCTGTCATAACGTTCAACATTTCTTAAATAGCCACACGGTCTCCCCCTTGAACAATCACTATTTTCTCCACCTTTGTCAATGAACCCAAATATTACTCCTTTACAGTCTGTAATAGAGTAGAGAACACATATCAGCACATTAGGGAAAACACATCATACCTCAGAGAGAGGGGGTTTCCACATCCACACTATTTTAAGTGGAGGGAGTCGACTAAACTCCCAGAGCTAGGTGATGTCTCTCAAAAGCTTCCATGGGTAAGGCCTTTGTCATAATGTCTTCAACCTGTAGCTCTGTAGGCACATACTCCAACTTCACAATGCCCTGCTCCACCTTCTCCTTGATGAAATGATATTTGATCTTAATGTGCTTCATCGTTGAGTGATGAAATGGATTTTTTCTAATATTGATAGCACTTGAGTTATCACACTGGATTCCAATCCGTGACTTTACTTCAACTCCCATATCTTCAAGCTGCTGTTTCATCCACAAAAACTGAGTGCATGCTTGAGTGGCCGCAATATACTCAGCTTCGGCGATGCTTAATGAAATGCAATCCTGCTTCTTGCTTAAACAAGCAATACATAGTCCACCAAGATAGAATGCACCTCCAGATGTTGATTTCCTGTCATCCGCTGAACTGGCCCAATCAAAATCAGTATATCCCAATAACTCTGTCTGAGATTTGTCATTATATGTCAAGATGAAGTCCATAGTTCCCTTGATATACCGAATTATTATTTTCACTATAAGCATGTGGATTTCCTTGGGATTACTCTGATATCTTGCTACTTGGCATGGGGTGAAAACAATGCCAGGCCTTGTTGCGGTCAAGTACAACAATCTTCCAATAATTTTCCTATATTCTGTGGTATTAACTATTTTTCCATCCTCATCTTTTGATAATTTCATCCGGGTAGCAACTGGAGTCTTTATCTCCTTGTAATTATCCATTCTAAACCTTCTTAGAACCTCCTTTTCATATTTGGATTCAGAAATTAATGTTCCATTCCTTCATTGAGTTACATGTAGACCAAGGAAAAATGTTATCTCTCCAATCATTGACATCTCAAACTCACTTTTCATGTATTCTGAAAACTGTCTACAATGAGTTTCATCTGATCTTCCAAAAATTATTTCATCGACATACACCAGTACCATAATCCTTCGAATACTGTCATTACTAAAATAGAGATTGTAATCAACTCCACCACGCTAGAAACCAAGATTCTTCAAATACTGGTGAAGCCTTGAGTACCATGCTCTTGGTGCTTGTTTCATCCCATACAACGCCTTCTTCAGCCGAACAAATTTACTCTCATCTTAATTAATGATAAAACCATCTAGCTGCTCAATATACACTTCTTCTTCCAGAACCCCATTCAGGAATGCAGATTTTACGTCCATCTGGAAGACTTTGAACTTATGTTGCACTGTAATTTCCAAAAATAATCTGACTGTCTCCATCCTTACAACTGGTGCAAATGTCTCATCAACATAAATTCCCTCTATCTGGGAGTACCCTTTGCACACTAGACGTGATTTTTTTCGAACTAATACACCATCTTCATTCATCTTGTTGTGATAGACCCATTTAGTTCCGATGACATTCTTATCTGCAGGTCTCGAAACAATCTCACACATCTGGTTCTTCTCAATCTGATCAAGCTCTTCATTCCTAGCCTGAACCCAGTGCTCATATTCAGTTGCATCGGAAAAACATTTCAGCTCCACCTGAGATAAAAATGATGTTTGCTGTAATGATTTCATTCTTCGAGTTTGAACTGGAGCTGTCTGATCACCAATGATATTTTTCCTGTCAATCTCAGCTCGACTCTTTGGCTTCTTAGTAGATTCAGATTTTGTTTCCTCTTGTTCCTCATCAGTATATTATTCTGAGTCAGCCTCTTCCACTTCTACTCCTCCTATGTTTCTTATCTCCTCATCACTTTCATCCGTAAACTGGTCACTGGATCATTGAATATTCTATTCATTTTCAACAATAGTGACATCATTGCTCTCAACAATTTTTCCCAGTTTTTTGTTGAAGCATTTATATGCTTTTCTCTTCCCTGAGTAGCCGAGGAATATTCCCTAATCTACTCATGACTCAAACTTCCTATTATTTTCTTTATTGACAATGAAACACTTATTTCAAAAAATATGAAAGTATTTCAATGTTGTCTTCTTTCCATACAACATTTCATACAAAGTCTCCCCTTGCTTCGGACACAACAGAGACCTGTTCAAAACATATACCGATGTCAAAACTGATTCCTTCCAAAATTTTCTAGTAGGTCCTTATCAATAAGCATTGTTCTAGACAGGTTGTTGATGATCTTATTTCTCCTTTCAACCACTCAATTCTGTTGTGGATTTCTTACTAATGAAACTTGATGCCTTATCTCGTGTTTCTTGAGATAGATTTCAACTTGAATGTTTGTGAATTCTGTACCGTTATCAGTACGAAACTTCTGAATATTCTTCCCAAGAATCCTTTCTGACTCCCGCCTATACTGCTTTATTCAACTAAACACCTCTGTCTTATGGGTAATGACAAATACCCAAGCCATTCTGCTATAATCATCAATGAAAAGGACACAATACCTTTTTCCATTTATCGCTCGTGGTGAGATTGTTCCACAAACATCTACATGTACCAGTTCGAGCACTCTGGTTGATTTCTGTTCCTTTAGCTTGTATATATTCCTGATGATCTTCCCTTGTTGACATGAATCAAATGTGTGAGTACCATCACGTGATAGTTTGGGAAGGTCTCTAGCAGCATCACACTTTACCAAATCTTCCAAGGATGGATGGAATAGATGGCCAAGTCACTTATTCCACAAATTGTTTTCCTCCTCTCTGGATAAAAAGCACATATCTTCTTCCCCACTTACAAGGTAAATATTTCCCTTTGTCCTTTTTCCCTGTAGAACAACTGATCTATATTTTCCTTTCACAACACACATTTTCTTGGTAAATCAGATAGAGTGACCAGAGTCACATAGTTGACTGACATTGAGTAAGTTATTACTAAGACCCTCTACTACCAAGACATCAGCACATCTAATTTCTTTCCCCCCAAATTTAGCCTTTCCAGAACCAAGAATCTTCAGCCCTTCATCATTCCCAAACTTGACAACTCTTTCTTTGTCATATTTTATTCCTGTAATGAGATCCTTGTTCTCTATCATATGGGATGTGCAACCACAATCAAGGCTCCATACTCCAGAACGATCTGAAGCTTTAAGGGTAATTTCCACAACAACTGCCTTCCCATCCTATTTCTTTTTGATCCATGTCTTCGACTTAACACTCAGTGTGGTTTGGGGAACTTGATCTTCCCTAGAGTGTGATGGACCAGCTTCATCTTGCAATGCTGCAAATCTATTTTTCACTTTTAACTCACTTATTGGTTTATTGATCTGCTGCTTGGCAACATTTTGATTTTTCTTTGGCACATTCCTCTGTATGGTCGAAGTGCAATATCTATCCATGTGCCCAAATCCTTCACACCAGAGGCATTTTCCTTCAAAATATGTTCTGGAGAACTATTATCTATTTTACTGCCACCTTTGTTCTTATTCCTTTTGATATCCCTTGGCTATGGAACACACATACTATATATGTCCCATCTTTACACAACAATAACACTTGATAAAGGGTGCATTCCTCCATGGTACTTTAGAAGAATGAATTTTTCCTTGAGATCTCTGAATATTCTGATTCTACCTTGTTCCCAAATCAACCTTCAATCTTGGGACTGGTGCTTGCGGTCTTACTTCAACTGTCACAGATTTTTGTCTCTGATTAAGCCCTGAAGTAGCCTCAATGTCTGAGCTCAATTTTTGCTTCTTTCCTACTGAACTGCCAGGCTCCTCTTTTGTCTTTTTAGTCTTCGTAATGACCTGATTTCCGAAAAATGTGTTAGGAATCAAAGGTTTCTCCTAGTCTTTAACTTTTCTCTACAGACTGACAACTTATTCTTCAAGTTCTTTGATACGCTTGACATGGTCTTTCACTTTTCCATTTAGGCCATCGATCTCCCTGTTTTGTTATTCTATCTTGAGTTTATACTTACTAACGGATTCTGAGTTCTCTGGTGTTGATGACTTGAATTTCTCAATTTCTTCCATCAACTCAGACTTCTCTTCTTCCTGTTGCTGCATATAGAGTTTGGCATCACAAAAAACTTTGTTAGATTTCTTTGTTTTGTCTCTCCAAACATCTATCTCCTCAAGAGTTGCTTAAAATTCAGCTTCCATGTCAACTCTCCCTTCAATTTCTTCTTCTTCTTCTTCATCAACGTCGGTTTCTCCCTTTTATTGTGCACTACTGACAATACACACCATTGCTTTTTGTCCACGATCTTAACAAATTTTCAAACTCCTCAACCTCTTCATCCCTAGACTCATCTGAACTATCTATTTCTTGTGAAAGAAGATTCTTTTTCTTGAAGAAATTTTTCTTGAACTGCTTCTTCCCTTTCACATAGGCTGAAGATTTCTTCTTGGGATTTTCAACTTCATCTTCATCATTTTCTTCTTGAAACTTTTTGGGGCATCTTGCAGCAAGATGACCAACTTTTCCACATCTAAAGCAAGCAAGTGGATGTTTCCCTTTGAACTTTCCTTTTCATCTTTTAAGATTTGAGGAAAGGACTTACATAACCTCATCTGTCTCTTCTTCTCCCTGAGAATCTTCAATGTTGAGCTTTTTCATGGCCTTAAATGTCATCTCTTTGGATTTTCTCTTTTCCATAGCCTTGTTGTCATCATTACTCATCTCATATTCAACCAAGGTACTATGCTGTTGTCTAGTGTCAGCTCTTTGGGATCTATATCTTCTAGTACAGAAACCTTCAGATTAAACTGAGGTGAAGGCTTCCTCAAGATGTGTTTTACGATCTTTATGTCTTCAATGACTTCACCAAGACCACATATATCTTCCACAACAATATCTACCCTGTCAAAGAATGCATCAACAGACTCATTCAGGTTCATCTTCAGATCATCATACTTATTCCACAACACTTGCAGCTTTGCCTCTCTGACCTTTGTATCTCCTTCATATATATTCAATAGCTTTTCCCACATGGCACGTGACGTTTTTCATGACATCACCTTTGTATAGATATTATTGGATAGGGCTCCCCCTAAGGCATTAATTGATTTGGCATATGCAACCAACACTCTAAGTTCAGCTTCTGATAATGTGCCACTAATAATATCATCTGTTATGACATGCATTGCTATTGTGACTACATCCATTCCCAAAGATAGGAAGTAGGGTTGCATCCAATTATTCCATAGATGAAAGTTGTTCCTATCGAAGATCAGAATCCCTTTATGATTGGTGACCTCCATTGAGAGAATAACTAATATCAAACTTTCCCTCTGATACCAATTGTTAGGTCCACAATGCTGAATACCCTGAGGGGGGGGGGTGAATCAGGGTATGAATAATTAAAAATTATAGCACATTCTAATCTTGTTTAACTCTTAAGCAAAACACTCTTCTATATCTTTCCCGCTGCAAAATATAAATAAAATGTAAAGCATGCAAAGGATATAACAATTTTTACTTGGTTCACCCTCAGTGGACTACGTCCAAGGAGCATACAACGACAATGAGCTGATGTAACAAATTCACTAAAGCACAATGATCTTTACAAGGTTTGGGCTAGATAACTTCTATTCCCAGGATCACTGCCTTTAAAATATTTAGGGTCAGCTCACTGCTTTCCCAAGGGTCACTCCCTATCTCTCACTCTCTAGCTCACTGCTGGTGGAGAGGATCACCTTCTTCCTCTTCCTTTGCTCACTGCTTTGGAAGGAATCCACTCAGAGTCTATAGACCTCTAGGTATCTTCATTATCACAAATGAATACACCCTATCTTGTATGTAGATACTATGTTGAAGCTCAACCTTCACCCGTAGATGAATTTCTCTTTTCACCAAAGGTATCGGGAAATCCCCCAGCTTCCATGTAGCCCTGAATCACTACCGGAAATCAACCTTACTTGGCGCCCTTCTCTAAGGCAGCGTGCAAGTCTCAACGCGCAAGTCAACACTGGCACACAAGTATTTCTTAACACTTGCGCGACTCAAGATTAAGCTTCTCCAAACTTGCGCGACACACTTCTTTTGCTGCCCAAACCAACTTAGGCGCACAACAAACACATGGTGCCCAACTTCCAACACTGGCGCGCAAGTCCCACTTGTGCCACACACCTACACTTTGCACGACGGGAGCTCTGAAACTTCAAAGTGTTGAACATATTGAGAAATAAGAAGGGGTGGTTCAGTATTTATAGGCATTTGAACTACCTGCATGACGACACACAAGTCCCCCGCCGGCGCGCAAGTCTCGACACGCAGCTCAACTGCCCTGGCCTCTATCGCGCTACTCACTTGCATGAAAAAACCAAATACTTGCACGACCCACCTTCTTTAGCCATATTTTGACGTTCTGATCATGAAAAACAATAGTCATGCAAGTTGCCAAGCCTCCTAATCACCGGCATGCAAGTCTCTTCATGGCGCGCAAGTCAGTTGTGCGACCAACTCAATACTTGCGCGACCCTTGTCCCTTTTCTATATTATGATGATCTGATCTTGTACATATGACTTACCATCACAATGATTGTAAAGTAGTTCATTTTTTATTTACATATTTAATGGATATATTTAAGAGTATAATTTATTTATAAAATTCATTATTAAGTCATTAATATTAATCTGGATATTATTTACTAATGACCACTTTGACTATTGACATCACAATCAAGTCATTTTGCACTGATGTACTTAATATCATAAAAAAGTCTGATGTGAACTTAAATAATTATTTAATTTTTATTACATAGTAATAAGTGATATAAAAGAAATAATAAAATATATAAATATTCTCTAGAAAATAAATAACTAATATAATTTTATTATTCTAGAAGATAAATAACATACAAGACGTATCTGACTCAAGGTAAGGGACTTCGTCTAAATCTCACTTCATTGAGGCATATTTTGATGTTATACGCCCACCTTATTTTATGAGGAGTAAATAAAACCCATTTGACTTATCATATCATTAATTTATTTTTTTATCATTTTATTTAATCTTTTTATATTATTTCATGGAGATTATTATATAAATGTTCAAAGTGGTATTAGACACATTGAATGTTTAAAGATTTAATTTTCAGATATTTTTCTCCACATGAATATTCTTCATATTACTTTACATATATTTTATATGGATATAAAACGATTATAAAGGAAATTTTATGTCTATTTTGAATTTCATTCAACGTTTTTTCAAAATGAATTGTTTTATATGTTTATACAGAATGTTTTTAAAAATGAAAAAAATAATGTTCTATTCTTAATGTACACGACGAAAACGACTTTCCCACCACCATGAATATTATTTAATTTATATCTTACTTTAAAAGATTACATGTTTTCCGAAATAAAAATCATTTTTTGTTCTTTGGTATCTTGTTATTGAAAATAGTTTTTTAAATAAAAGTTGTTTTGTTATTAAAAATGAGGTTGTAAAAGAAAATGATATTATGATATCTGAAAGTGTTTTTCTCATGGTTTTAAATGAGTTTTCAAGGGTTTTATTCATGATTTGGTCCTTGGAAATTATATATAAATGTTTAAGACCCATTATAGATCACTTATGATACTGATATAGATTATATGAAGGGTTAATCCGCATTATATCTCTTGTAAAATGGGTGATCCCAATATATCCTATATGAAGGGTGAACCACATTATAACTCTCCAAAGTATTGGGTACTCCAGAGATGGAAGCCAATCATATGGTTATATAATTTGTAAGGGTGAATTTAAGAGTAATATATTAATGATATATTGAGGCACCTACATGATTTTTATATACTTAATAATGAAGTTTATGAAAATGTTTTTAATGGGTTTTCATGTTTTTTACTAGGCTAACAAATTCTTTTATTTTATGTCTCTTACTAAGATTTTTATGCTCATCCCAAGTTTAAAATGTTTTTCATATGTCTTATTATTTGTAAGGAAAAAAATATTTCATGATGAAATTATTGAATAGGTGTTGTGAAAATAAAACATGGTAATATTTTAAAAGGGTTTCCTTTGGGATGAAATTGGATACTAAGTATAAGTGACCACTTGTAATGTATGGGTTTAATTTGTCAAATTTTTACAAAATTATCTAAAAATATAAAACGAATATATAGTAGAAGGTAAATTATAGTTCAAAAACTCTATAATTTGTACTTTTTATGACTGAGTCCTTACTATAGGTATCAAAGTATGGTATAGACAATATTAGAGAATGCAATGTTTTTTCAAGACACATGTATATCACAATGGGTTTATAATTTCCATGTTTCTCTTAAGTTAATTATCTTAAAAATCTATTTTTATGATTTCAATTATGAATGTTTATGTTTATTAATGGTATTTTTGGAGACATTCATTTTTGAGGTAATTATGGGTTATTAATTCTTGGGATAAAAAATGAAAAGTATGAGATAAAATTCGATGTTAAAACATGTTACAGTAATTTTTAAGTAATTAATAATATTTTAGGAATGTTATATGTGTTACATAGTTGTAGTAGAAGGATAAATTGTAGGATGGATGAAAACCCATTATGTCTGAAAAGGCCAAAATAATTGAACCCACAACTGAAGGGAGACAAGGGTGAATCACCTACCACTAGCCTCTGTAAATTCCCGAGTTAACAAAGACTTTTATTTTTAATTAAAAGAGTTTATTTAATAATAATAAGTTGATTTTGGGAACATATGTTTTACCAAATATCTAACCCTGTGGTTGGGAAATGATTGTGTGATTAAGTGATTAATGTTATTTCAAAATACGTTCACTCTTTTGGGAGCCCAATATGATAATGGTAAATATAATAATATTGTATTTTATTTTGTAAGTAATTAATGAATTATATTCTAGAAGAATCTATGATTTTATTTTGAAATTATGTTGATTTTGGGTTATTTTTGGAAATAATTAGAATATCATAGAGATTATGTGATTTAGGAAATTAAATTTTCGGTGTGAGACATTAAGAGTGACTACAGTTATTTAGACATAAAATATAAAATCTATCTTGGAAGCCTTTGTTATCAAATCCTTCTAATTTTTGGATTTAAATATTAGTCAATATTTTTTTGGAGGAAGTTTAAGGATAGTTATTTATTTAAAGGTCTATGTTGAAATTTGGGTATTACTATTGAATTTTGGAGATTGAAGTATTTTTTCCTCATAAAATGTTTATTATTTTTGGGAAATTATCTTACCATATCCTAACCATTTTGGGTTTGATTAATGTATAAATACATGATAAATATATAATTTATCTTTTATGGATTATGTGATTTTTTAGAAGTTGATTCTAGTGCTCCAGGCATGAAAAATCCATCTTGAATAATCGTTATTTGGAGAAAAATTTGAATTTTTGATGGAAATTGATAAATGGATGAAAATATACCTTTCAAGTAAGTATGGTTCCTTATTTTCTTAGTCCAAGTAATAACATAATTCCTCAACTATATGAAAATAATATTAAAAAAAGATACCCGTTTACTTTTCTTACTGAGAAATCCTTCAACCTTTTAATACCTCACATATTTATGGTTTTTTGAATGTTAAATTTCTCCTGAACAAGTTTTCTATTACTCTTTATCAGAGATTTATGGTTATTTTTCTCTTCCATATCCATTTTTTATATGGTACCCTAGTATGTGTTATCTCTTGTGATCTTCATACTTTCATATCTTTATTTTAAAGAGGAAGTTTCATTTATCCATTTTATGATATGGGATTTAAATAAATGTATTTTGAAAATTAAAACCTTAGTTTCCAATACCAAGTTAAAATTTAGAGGAATAAATTTATTAATTGGGGATATAATGTAACATCCAATGTTTTCAAGAAAGAAATAATTTTTTCAATAGCATATAATATACATTACATCGAACTTAAATGAAAAAATAAATATTATTATTTAAATGTTACAATTATAACTTAAAATTTAGAATGGTGGGAATGAATAATACTAATGAGATTATGAAAATATGTATCAAACAAGTATATATAATTAATTATTTAACCAATTAATTATAAATGAATTTAAAAACTTTTTTTAAAATAAAAGGAAATGCTTTTTTGAAAAACATTTTAATGTACTCATGTGTGATTTATACCAGTAAATAATAAAATCAATATAATCGTAGTATATTAATGATATATATATATATATATATTATATTAGTTTTTTTTAACATTCATCTTATGTATTTAATAGACATGATATAAGAATAAATCAAATTTTATGGATAAAAGAAGTATTTTTCTAAAAAAACATATTTGTCTTCTTTGAGGGCAGAACTATTTTAAATATAAATTTCAAAATTTTTATAAATTCTATTTGAAAAAATAAAACTCTTCTTTTAATGTGTATTATCAAATTTTACTTTGGTTTAATTTTTGGCAAATTTAAGATAAGATTCATATATTGAGGAATAGTGAAACAAATAATGAGGTTTAATTAAAAATATATTTTTATTTATATTGTTAAATTATATTTTAGACTATTTTTTAGTTATAATTATATCCATTTTTTACCATTTAATCCAATTTAGGCTATTGAATCCAATTTCACATTGAATTTTGATATAAAAATATTTCAATCTTTTGAATGTTTTTACTTTAAAAACCCATTTTCTTATTATGTCAATGAGATTAATTTTTAATTAATTTCTATGGATCATATATTTTTAATTTGGAAAAATTTATTCCATATTGTTAATCATAAAGTCAAAATTATGAAAATATGTCCGTTTTATTTTTGTAAAATATGAATAGTATCTTTAGTAACTTTTTATTTACCCAGTTACTGGTAATCCGAGTAATTAAGGGTAAAAATAATATTATGAATGTTATAAAATTATCCTAACAATTGTAATAATTTCATTGTATGAGTGTTTTTTGACCAAAGTCATCATTGTGATGAAATTAAACCATTGGAAGCCACCTGGATGAGAGTATGACATTTACAATATTATATTCAAGGAAAAGTATATTTTGTTACACTTTTGTTTTTAACAAGGAAAATATTTTTAATGTGCGGTTATATGAGGTACAAGTTTGAATATAAATATTATTTGGAAATATAAATTTTATATATACATCATGATAATTTATTTACAATTTTTACGGATAAAGTAATTACCTTAAATGTTCATAAAATGTTGATGACATAATTGTTTAATTAAAGCAAATATCAAATAAATGATATTAAAAATAGTAAAATAAATATAAATTGTGATTATTAATGTCATAGAAGAACATTATATTTGACTTTATCATATTTTTATGAGTTATTAGATTTTTTTGAAGATATCATGTTGTTATGATATTTTGAAAAAGTCATGTAAAGAATAGTGTCAAGCTTGACATTATTGATATTTTAAAATAAATAATATTGTATTAAATGATATAAAATTCTTAAAAACATAAGCTTAAAAAAACTAATTGGAATATGTTAAAAAATGTCATCAATGACTCATTTATTGGTCTTTTAGATTTTAGTAGAAATGTTATTAACCCTCAATTTTTAAATTGCATGATTTCATGGTAAGTGTTAAAAAGGATAAATGAGGGTTAAAAAATGATAAGGATTAAAAAATAGTAAAACAAAAAATAATTTTAATTGGATAAAATTTATCAAACCCAACATCATCCTATATTTGGAATAAATCACATTTAACCCAATTTAAATAGAAAATTAATTTATATTAACTTAATATTTTGAATAATTTAAAGAGTACCCCTCCCCTCTCCCAAAAGGATGGATTTATTCCTAAAATAAGGACTCTATAATGTGGGTATGGATTCTAAGAAGTTAGCTGGTAAGAGATTGTATGAACCAAATAGGTTTGAAAGTGTATTGAAATGAGAAGAATGGGTGCCCTTTTATAGGAGAGGGGAGGCGTAGTCTTGGAATTATTCCAAATATAAAATTAATATAAATTTATTTTCTATTAAAATTGGGTTAAATGTGATTTATTCCAAATATATAATGATGTTGGGTTCTATAAATTTTATCCAATTAAAATTAAATAATATTTGACTATTTTGTAATCCTTATCGTTTAGTTTTGACCCTCATTTATCCTTTTTAATTCATACCATGATATCATGCAATTTAAAATTTGAGGGTTAATATCATTACTATTAGAATCTAAGAGTCCAATAAATGAGTCATTAATGACATTTTTCAACTTACCCCAATTATTTTTTATGAATTTTATATCATTTAATAAAATAATATTTATTTTAAAATATCAATAATGTAAAGTTTAACACTATTCATTACATGAATTTTTAAAAATATCATAACAAACTGATATATTCAAAAAATATATTAAATTATTAACCTTATATTTATTATATTATTATAACTCGGTAAATATAAATAATACTTACCATCTTTCTATAACTATCATTGGAAAACGGAAACGTTACTCAAGCGTATGTATGACTTACCGTCTGCATGATTGAAATATAGTTCATTTTTCATATCCAAATTTAATGGATGTTTTAAAAGTATAATTGATTTATAAAATTTATTAATATATCATTAATATTATTCTTGAGAAGATGGACTAATGAACACTTTGACTATTGACATCATACCCAAGTAATTTTGGACTCATATACCGAATATCATCAAAACATCCTACATGAACTTAAATAATTAAGTAATTTTTATAGAACAGTAATTATTGATATAAAATGAATAACAAACATAAAATATTTTATAATGAAATAAATAATTAACATATTTTTATTATTTAGTAAGATAAAAAATATAAATGGCGAATCAGACTCATGGTAAGGGACTTCATCTGAAAATATTTCCATTAAGGCATATATTGATGTTATACACCCACCTTATTTTATGAGGCATAAATATAGAACCTTTGAATTATCATATCATTAATATATTTTCTATCATTTTATTTAGGGTTTTTATATTATTTCATGGAGCATATGATTAAAATGTTCAAAATGGTATGAGATACTTTGAATGTTTAAATATTTATTTATCAAATCTTTTTCTCTATGTAAATATTATTGATATTGTTTTTCATATTTATTTATATGGATATAAAAATTTTATAATGAAAATTTTAGGTCTCCATTTAATTTCATTCATCGGTTTTCAAAAATAATATTTTATGTGATTTATATAAAATGTTTTGAAAAATGACAAAAGGAATGTTCTATTCTTAATATACATGACATCAACTACTTTTCGCCCACCATGAATATTATTTAATTCATATATTTTTTTTGGACTATTAATTTTTTTAAATGAAAATAAATATTCTTTCTTGGGTATTTTTTGTATTGAAATTGGGTTTTTAAAGAAAAGGTTGTTTTCAGGTTAAAAATTGGTTTGTAAAAAAAATAGAATTTTGATATTTGAAAGTGTTTTACTCATGGGTTTAAAATGTGTTTCATGGGTTACATTAATTATTTGGTTCTTAAAATTTGAATAAAAAGGTTCTATCCCCATTATAGCTTATGGGTGAGCCTGATATAGCTTATACGAATGGTTATTCCCCATTAAATCTCATAAAAAATTGGTGAGCTCAATATAGCTTATACAAAGGGTGATCCCCATTATGGATCTCTAATGCATTGGTTACTCTAGAGGCAAAAGAAAAATATATGGTTATTCCATTTGTATGGTTTAATGTAATAGTGATATTATAATGATTTTTTATGGAACCAACATGATTTTTCTATGCTTGCAAATGCGTTTTATGAAAAGTTTTTTAATGGGTTTTTATGTTTTTCACTCGACTAATAGTTTCATTTATTTTATGTCTCTTACAGAGATTTTTGTGCTCATCCCAATTTTTAAAAAGTTCTTTACAGGTCTTAATATTTTAAAGGAAAAATAATATTTCATTCTAGAAGTATTGAATATGTTTCAAGAAAATAAAACATATTTATTTTTTAAAAGGGGTTCCTTTGGTGGAAAATTGGATTTCGAGTATAAGTGACAAGTTGTATTGAATAGGTCTACTTTGCAAGAGGATTTCCAAATTATAAAAAAATATAAACTGAAAAGGCCCTTAAAGGTTAATTCTAGTTAAAAAACACTATAATATGTAATGTTTAAGTCCATGTCCTTGTATTGGGAGG
This sequence comes from Viscum album, assembly GCA_963277665.1. Lineage (NCBI taxonomy): Eukaryota > Viridiplantae > Streptophyta > Magnoliopsida > Santalales > Viscaceae > Viscum > Viscum album. The sequence continues at coordinate 44,399 of CAUJRU010002224.1, forward strand.
GTGAGAGAGGCCACGAGGTTGAGGTAGAGTGATAGGGAAACCATGACGAGGGATCATGAGTAATGATGGAATACGGATTAGGGTGGGGGGAAAGGGAGGTAAGGGCCCATTTAGGGGAAATGATATCAAGGTAATGGAGAAAGTTTTTTTTTTGAACAATTTTAGTCAATATTTAATAGTGGGTTTTTAAGAACTACTATGAAAATATCTATATTTTATATAGAAGTAGTTTTATAAACTACTTCTATATAATTAACGTTAAAAAATAATTTTAGTGTAGCGACATCACTTGAAACCTATAGTAAACAATTTAGATTTATTGATACAAACTTGTTCCATCCATGTCTAGTTTCTCTATAATACAAACCAATGGATTTACATCTACTAGAGAAACCACCAAAATAAAAACTAGATTTTGGTACATGGAATTGATCTCATAATTTAAATGAAATTTCTAATATTATCCTCTTTCCAATTACTATTTCCTTATAGGATTAATTTTTATTATCGAATAATATATCACCAGTCTTGGTTTATATGAAGTCATCTTTTATGTTATAAATTTCGGATGTAGTATATGTCTTTGGAACAATAACACCCAATGAATTTGGGAGAGTCCAGTGTTCCTATGCAAAATCAGGTTTATCTAGAGCCTTAAACTCATATAAAACAAGTATTCTCCCACTATCTCAAAAGATAAGTGCTTCCATTTTATGAAAATATAGTCAGACTGTACTAATACCATTCTATCTTATGGATATTAATATCATAATTAATAACACGATAATTTATTATGATACAATTAGTGTTTCCTTGATGTATATCATTATCCAAAGAGATATTTAGAAAATGGTTCTCATCAAAGACATGAATATATGACATACTAGGTTCAAATGATATCCATTAGTCAATATGTTTTTCATATGGTGAGTTGTTATACTTATTTTGAAATATATTTTTTAAAAGAAATTATTTTAAAATTTTATTACATATAAAACTACTCATCGATATCCCTTGTACTGCCATCAAGTTTAATTTTTTTATTTGGAAATGTGTGTTTAGGAGTAACTACACTGAATATTAAAATATATTGTTAATAATATATTATTATACAATCTAAAAACCACGCTTATAAAATCCCATACCTTTTAGAAAGTGTATTCATTTATTCACTGAACATCCCTAAAATCTCTTAAAGAAAGTATATGAATTTAATTCTTGTGTCTCCTTAGAATGCTTAATGAAACTTTGATTAACTAAATCTAGAATTTTTGGAATACATTTATTTAAAAAATTAATAAGTGATTATGTAAACTACCTAATAATCTTCTCTATAAAGATTCTAATCATCCAAATAGGCATATACTTAAAAACTATTCTTATTTTTATTTCATTTAGAATTGCATTTCCCAAAATAAATATGATTAATATATTTTATATTCATTATCAATTTCTAATTATGGATATATTTAATTAAATTATAATAAAAATATTAGTTAAGTATTAAATACCACAAAACAAATCATTACAAACGTGAAATTATTTTTCATTGTGTCTCACTCGACTTGGAGACATTTTATGGTAATACTCAATAACAAATAATATTCTAACTAGAATCAATAAACTAAGTGATCAGAGCTTGTGTTCAACCCTTAGTCGACATAAGAAACACTATTTCAGAAATACTTAGAGAGTTCAACTTACATTATAAAATGTTTCATAACATACTTATTTAATGTATTTGGATACAAGTATTTGGTTTTCGTAATGTACTTTTTATACTCTAGGCCTTGTTAGGTTTCACTGGTGAGGGGGAGAGGAAATAATATACCCTTCCAGTTTTATGAATATTTATTCCAATTAATCATATTAGACGAGTTAACTACATGATCCTCAAATCCTTGTGCATCTTAAACTCAATTAAATTATGCAATTAAATAATAGTAATATAAATATTTACAAGTTTTTTTCTTAAAATACTAATCCTTTCTATGAATGGTTAGTCCCCCTATTCCCAGATTCTCCCATTATTAACACGAGTAGTTACAACAACATGGTCTCCCAATCATATCCACAACATCCCACCATGGTATCCAAGGACCCCTTAGAGGATCTTTATACCGCATCACACAATGTTACCAACATCTCATTTTCATTATTTCTATCTCTAAGAACTCAATACAATTTGTGAAACCCCTAACCTATTCTCCCATATTTGCTTCTCATAGAAACATGCTTTACATACCATCTTCAATATCAAGCATAAATTCCAAGACATAACTATCTCACAATTACATGAATTAAGTAAAACATTTAATTGAATAAATTACCAAGAAAGTTTAGGTTTTCATCTTTATATAATTAAGACAAAACATAAACAAATAAATCCTATGTCGTTCTCAACTAACATATTTTTTTCACTATATAAGAAGCTACTTGATCCTTAATGAGTCTTGAACATATCCCATAAATCCCTAACACTTACTATTCTTAAATTCATATCATATGTAATAATTTATTCATTACCTAGGGAATTGGAAACAAAAAAAAAGAGGTAAGATCAAATTCATAGTAAAAAAAACATATAACTAAATCTTCTAAAAACATGATAATTACATAAATAATATAGAAATAGTAAATAATATGAAAAATTCCATAATCACCTGAAAGCAAGATCATTCAAAATATATGAAATTAAATTAAAATAAGTATATCAATAATCAATGTTCTCGTACTGATATAATGAAAAATTCCTAACATAAAAAACATGCCGTTAAGGCCATATATGAAGACACTATAAATATACGGGGGTTTTATAAATGAAAACTCGAGCTATTTTTCTCATAGATCCATTGATGCATCAAAGGAATATATTATTTTGGACCCACCCATCACATGATTAATTCCAATGCATTCACCAAAATATTGAACATGAAATTTACTAGAATTACCTAAGTAAAATTTAGTTAAATAAAAACATAAATATATACAATAAAAAATGTAAGATGTTAATACACAATCAACTTATATTTGTAGTCAACAATCACCAAGAATGTTAATACTTTAACATATGTAAATAAAATAGATCACATTATTATAACCCATCTAGAGAAAGAATATAGATGGTCAAAAAACACATATTCAACTTTCTAATAATAATCATAATTGGAATAAAAAATACAAAACTTCAATACTTTTTCCCATGTAAATATATTAACATTATTTTTAGGTGAACATCATGGATTATGAATTATAAAAAATAATATGGTAAAAATATATATAGAAATATTCATAATTAAAAGTAAATTCATGAATAACATGATCATAATCCATCCATACAAATAAGGTAAATAGTTTCAAAATAAAAAATCTACAGTTTAATAAATAAAACCTAGAAGTATGTTTCTAATTATGAAAATCATCCTTGAAAATGAATGCTTAAATGAAAACACCCAATAAATAATTAATAATTGGATTGTATAGTACCATGTGTCAATTCCCACAAAACATAAAAATATAAAAAGGGAAACATAAATCCTATTATGATAAATTCTTTTTAAAATGGAATGGAAAATGGATTTAGAGTCTTAAAATAGTTTTTTTAAATGTTAACATTGAAGTAAAAGAATATTTTATAGGTCACTTAGAAAAGTATTTTTTGTAAGTCAAAGTAAAAAATCATTGAAAAAAATTATTATTTTTAAATAATATTCAATAAATGGTACTTCAAATTAAATAAGGTTTAACTTTGAGAAATTTGGAAAGTAATATAAAACATATGGACATGAATGGAAAAATCTATTTTAATATGCTATAAAATACCTTTATTCAAAACTCACATTGTAAATAGAGTAAAACAAATTATTTTGTATTAAAATATATTTCCCACCTAGAAGTATAGAAATTACCTTACGATAAAATATTAGGGTGTGATAACCTAATAATGGGAGATATACGTTCACGATGAAAGAATATAACTCAAGGAAAGGAGACTTTAGCTATTGGTATTCCTTACATGCAAAATACTCCTTAAAGTAAGAAATATTTCAAAAAGGTATATTATGTGGTAGAAATGTTAATTTATATAAAATAAATATAATACCAAATAATATAATTAATTTTTATAATGTACCTAACTTTTAATTCCATGAGGACGATCATAATCTAATGAATGAAAATTGAGTTACCAAAAATCCTAAGAATCGGGGTAACAACAGATTCAAAATCAATTTTATGAAAATGAATCGATTTGAATTATTATTTCCCATTAATAAAAAATATATATAATAAAAATACATACATGGGTAATGAATAATACATTCAAAGTAAAACATAGTGAAAAACATGAACATGTCTCAATAAATTGAAGTTCGAGTCAAATAATACCTTTCAATTGAGTAACATTTTAATGGAAAGATCTTAAAAGATATAACTTGTATCTGAACATAAAAAAATGATTAAAATATAATTCATGATATGATATCTCAAATAGGTAGTATAGACACCATATATATGGAATTAGGTGCATAATATCAAATATGTCTCAAAGAGAGGAATTTTAGTTGAAAACTATTTTATTGGTCCGGATTCATTCCACACTTTCTTAATAATGAAATTAAGATAATTAAAGAAAAGATAAATATGCATATTCATAACTATAACCATTTATACTCCAAATTTAAAATAATTCTATACATATAAATATTATTTAGTTTTACCTATTTTCAATATTGAGTTTAAGTAATATTTTTCGATTTGAACTAGTTTCAAAAAAATGGTTTTGGTATTCATTATTATTATAAATTTATCATTAAAATATAAATAAAGTTACTAGAATATGTGTTCCATGATATTTATAAAGGGTATAAATAATTAAATTGTGGGTTTTGTTACAAACCATGAAGATGAAGTCAGTGATGACCATATTTCAATGATTCTTAATGAACGAAAGAAATTTTAATATTTAATGTGTTAAATATTTATATAACCATAAAATAAATAAAAACTTCACATTAATATTTATATCATATTATATTTGTATATATGTTTTTATATTCAACCATGATATAAATGCATATTATTTTTCAAGTAGGTGGTGAAAAGGACCCAAACCTGAACATGCCAGATTAATAGATGATTATGAGGTGGTTTTGTTTCAATATCATTATAATAGAGTCATAATGATATTAATTAGTGTTTATTAGTGTAATATATTAGAAATGGAAATTATTAGAAATAGTGTATAATTTATATAAATACATTACTGAGAAATAAGAGATCATTATTTGTTATATTCACCTATTTCAAATAATTGGATTAAAAATAATCATTTATTGACCATACCATTAATAGTTTCTAAATGTTTTCATAACATATTCTTAATGATATCATAAAATACTATTTATATTTTAATACCATTTTCATGACTATCGATGTAAGGAGATGATGAAAAGAAAAATAGAAATCAATAATTCCATGGAGGAGGTAGTCTGCACGTGCGTATGGATAATGATTTCATTTTCATAGAAAAATAGGAAGGAGTGATAGAGATTATTATTTCCGAATCCTAAACATAATATAAAAATCATAATTATTTATTAAATTACCCTTTTGTACTAACCTTTTAAGTTAGGGAAGAAGAAAACACATTGCATCATAGATGTGGTAACTATAAGCTCAAGAGAGTGATAGAGTATTCTATAGAAAAGAAAAGGGGTAGGGTTTTAGGAGGAAACTGTATTTGTAGGAGTTCCATGAAGGGGTGGAGAGAGAAACCTTTTATAAGTGGTGAGAATGATTTTTTTGTAAATATTTCATCATAATATAAATGAATCACATATTAAAGATTTAATGTGGCTCTAAATTGGTAAATAATATTTTGAAAAAGATATAACATAGAAAAAAACACCATAAAATCAATTATTTTTTTTATCATTTTCAATCCATTTACCACATGAAATATTATATTTAATATTTTATCTTTTACCATGTTTACTAGTTTTTAGCTATGGTAACTTAATATTTATGGCTAAAAAATTGGGACTTATTAAATAATTTGGAAAGAATGACTCCAAATTCAATACAACTTTCATTTTATTAATTTATTAACAAGTTAAAAATTAATTCTATAATAAAAATTTATAATGTATTGAAATCATATTTTGAGTAAATGTAAATTATTTTCCAAAATATCAAATATGAGTTTTTAAATTAAATCCATATTTTTTTAATAATAAAGTTACTTATAAAATACATATTTTGTCTTTTAAAAACGTTTCATTAATTTTAATTTCAAACTAACAAAATAATAATGTTATAAAAGTTGGGTTATTTGTAAAAAAATTATTTTTCACTATTCGCCTAAAAATAATTTTTTAGAAAAATTTAAAAAAATCATCCTGAGCCTGTTTTATGAAGATTAATTAAAAAATTATTTTCATTATTTGAAATTAATATTATAAAATTTAGTAATTCAATATTAAAAAGAAATCCCAAAATATTGTGGAAAATTATTCATATTGGAAAGTAACTATTTAAAATGTTAAATATTATTTATTATTATTTATTATCAATTAATTATTAATTTATTGGTAATATATTATTTATATTATAGTCATATTTTATTATTATTTATTCAAAATGTAATTTTTTTGGGAAATAAAACAAAAATTTTATAAAAATATTTTTTAAATAATAAAATGATTTTTTTAGTTTTCAAGAATACTATTTGAATTTCATTAGTATTAAAAGTACAATTTAATATAATTTTACTCATATTTCATAATGTAGTTACTCCTATTCACACCGGAAAATTCAATGGCTAGGATTTATCAGTATAAAAATATTCTAGTTCTATTATAGTTTGGTGTATCCTGTAGAGAAAACATTCCAAAAAAGGATCAATTAAATGAAGTCATATGTTAAAATATAGGATTGTTACATCCTACACCATAAATAATTCATGTCCTCACAAATTTAATCATATGATCATAGTAATTTCTATAGGGAAATCATAATTAAACATACACTGTTATATGATCATGAGTTTGTTTAGGATTTGAAATTAGATTTATCAATATGACAAATTATTATAAATGATTTATAAGGGAGTTAAAATATTCCAAATTTCAGATATAATTATTCTAAGGTAATAATATCTCGATTCATAAGAAATAATTCCCTAAAATCATGAAAATTATTTATTAGATAATCATACCACTAGATATTTTTATTGAAAATAAAATATCTAGTTTTTGGTGAAATCTTACATGACATAATACATAAGATAATATACATTAAAAACTCAATATCCAATACATTAGAAGAAGTTTCATTGGATTTTCATTATTTACATGGTTTTTGGTGAATATTTCCCTCAATGGCTCTTGGATTGGGACATTGAGTCACATAATTCTCAACTCTTTTGTAGTTGAAGAAACTAATTTTTTAGATCCACTCTTTCACTTACACTTGTGAGTGTGATGAATTTCATATACAAACTTATAACATTAACCAGTCCCTTTAATGAAATTTATCCCATAATTCCTCCATATTTTGGACATTTAAGAAATTAAATCTTCTTTCCTTCACCATCTTTTTCACTTGGTCATTCAAGATATACTATCTATATATTCTTTAGTATGTTTTAAAATTTTACTATGTTCACATTGTTAATCATATTTCATGATATCTAGTTTTTTATAATCATAAGATCTCTTAATCTAGCTTTCATTATGATGGGTTATTTATTTAGGTTATCTCCACATTGTCCTTCACATTCTTGATTACTTATATTTATAATAATTAATAATACCAAAATGGTAGATATGAGTGATGAAATATTATCAATCTGTGGGTATTATCATAATAAACAACATAAAAATTATTCAACCATTTACCCTTATCACCACATTAGATTTTTTTAAGAAGGGTGGGCCTCAGTCAGAGACCTAGGAACATTATCTTGTAATTACTCTATATCAACCTAAACTAGTCATAGTTTAACCTAGGATACTATAAATTGAGTTATCTTATACTTCTATACCCATTCCTACAAATAGATAACCCAAATTACCATGAGCCTTCTTAAAATATTACAAACCCAAAAATCATTGAAATATTTTCTCTCAAAATCCAACTTATCCTTTATCCAAGAAAGAACATATCAATTAATAAGTACCTTAACTTATGAATCTCTATGTTAAAATATATTATATCCACGATCACTTTCTTATCGTGTTATATATTATAAACATATTCAAATATTCAAAAATTGTTCATAACAAGAATGAGAATTAACTAAAGTATGTCCCCTAGGAGTGTCAAACTAGGAATGTGGTTATGCCCCTTTTCTATGCACCCGGTGGCGATAATGTTAATAACCAATATTCTATTTTTGTGGTTATTAACCAAGGTATATTTGTTCCAGAGCCTTCACCTACTTATAGTATCGACAAATGGATTTAATTTATAAGAGAAGCAAATAATATATACTTTACCAAAACATCAAGATGTTGTCCAATATTTAAAATTACCTCTTATAATTTTCCCTAGGTATTTCACTAAATTTATCTTATCTTAATCCCCAAATAATTATTCATTATTAACTTAAGATTAATTCATATAGTATTCAAAAGTGTTATCTATATATTTTATTTTGTGATCAACCATAACTTTTCACCATTAAATTATCCTCAAAAAACAAAATAATATTTAATGATATCTAAAACCTAATATGATACAAATTATGATTCCCAAGATCTATTCTCTTGGATTTTATTCTCATAGAAACATACTTACATACTATCTTCGTTATCAAATAAAAATTCCCAGACATAAATTTCCCATAATTACAAGCCTTAATGAAAATATTACATTACATGCATTCCCAAGATAATTTTGGTTTAGTCCATTAGATAATTAAGAAAAACATAAACCAATAAATCCCATATCATTCTCAACTATTGGTCATTTTTTCTCTATATAATAAGATAACTAATTTATAGTTAGTCATTAACATCTCCCATAAATCCCAAATATATTATAATATTATAGTTATATATTGTGTAATACCTTTCTTCAACACCTGGGGAGATAGAAATATAAAAAAGGGGGAGCTCAAATTCTCAGTAAGGGAAACATATAACTGAAGATATAAAAAAACATTAGTATAATATACATTTTTTTACAAGAGTAAATAATATGAAAAATTATATAATCAATAGAATCTAAGAGAATTTTATATCCATGAAAATAAACATAAAAAATGGATATCCATAATTAATGATATTATACTAATAGAATTCATAATTTTTGACATCGAAGACATACTATCAAGGCCTTATTCCAAGATACTATATTTTTAAAGAGAGAGGTAGACATAAAAACCCATGTTGTTTTGTCCCATGAGGCCCATCAATGCATTGATGGGATAAATAGTTTTGGGCCCCACCCGTAACTTGTTTCAGTAAATGCATTCACCATAAGAGTCACCAATAAATTTCATACCACTGCCTAAGGGGATTTTAGATTAATAAAAACATGGATATCTATATAATAAAAAATAAAAATGTCAATATTTAACCAACCCATATTAGCAATCAATAATTATCAATAATGTCAATACTTTTCCCTATGTAAATAAATGGGATAACATGGAAATAACCTATCCAGAGAAATAAGGTGGATGATCAAACAATACATAGACCAATTTATAATTATAATATTTATTATAATTAAAAGTTATAAAAACAATAACTTTTCCCATTTTAATAGAATAACATTATTTCTCAGTGAACGTCATCTAATATAAATTATGTAAATTGAGATGTTTATATCATATAGAGAAATGATAATATGGATAATCTGATACAGGGAAAAATGTTCACATACCATCCATAATAATTATGTTAATGGTTTTAAAATAATATATCCCTACTTTTATAAAGGAATCCTATAAGGATGTTGATATAGATGAAAAATTTACTTAAAAATGAATACTTAAACAATACTACCCAAGAAGGGATTTAGAATTTTATTTGTTTGGTACAATGATTTTATTTCCCCAAAAGATAAATATAAAAATACTGACACCTAAATCCGATTATGGTAATTCATTTAAATTTTTAACAGTAAATTTAATTGTAAACATAAAATATTTTTCAGAAATTTTTTTTAACATTGATTTAAAACATGATGTTACAGGCCACCTCCAACAATATTTTTGTTTAAAACGGTGATGTAAAAAATACATTAAAACCACTATTTTTTAAAATAATCATTAATAATATGGCCTTTAAATGACATAAGGATTATCTTTTAGAAATGTGGATAAGAAGACAAAACATATGAAAGTAAAAGGGAAACCCCCGTTTAATATATTAAACAATACATTTATTCAAAACACACAATGTAAAAGTGTAACTAAATATTTTGTTTTTATAAAAATATATTTCCCCATATAAGTATTTAAATTACCAAATAATAAAATATTAGGGTGGGAGAACCCAATTATACTAGAAATATGTTTATGATTAAACAATATAACTCATGGAAATAAAACATGAATTATCAATATATCTTGTGAGGAATATACTCTGTGAAGTAATAAATATTTAACAAATGAGTATTATGTGGCCTAAATATAAATTAATATAAAAAATAGAGCACCACATAATATAATAAATTGGTAAAAAGTACCCAATTTTTAAGTCCAAGAGGATAACCATTAATCAATGAATGAAAATTGAGTTGCCAAAAAGCCAAATAAATGGGGTAACAACTAACTAAAATACATTTTATGAAAATAAATTTATTTAGATTATTATTTCCCAAGAAATATATATATATATATATATGATAAATATACATATTTGGGAAATTAATACATTATTAATAAGGTAAACATGGTGCAAAACATAAAAATGTCTTATGGAATTAAAGTTTATGACAAAGAATCCTTATGTCCTAAGTAACATTTTAATCAAAATACCTTGAAATATATAGATTGAAATTTAATTTAAAATTCGATAATTAATAGATAATTCATGATTTTATATCCAAAATAGGTAGTATATACACCACAAAAATTATATTATGTTCATAATACAAAATATGTCTTGAAGAGAGGAATTTTAGAAGTAACCCTTACCTCGATCCTGATTCGTTATACTCTTATGATAAAAATTATGAACTATTATGTTAAGTTAATTAAATACATACTAAATAAAATTATTCATAACTATAACCATTTATACTCTCCATTTATAATAATTATAAATATATAAAAATATTATTTATTTTTTAACTATTTTCAATATTTGGTGTAGGTAATTTTTATCGATTTGAACTAGTTTTGTAAAAACAGTGTTGGAATTACTTCTCATTAAAAAGTTCATAATTAAAATATAATTCAACATAATAGAATATATTTTCCCTTATATTTATAATGGTTATAATTGATTTCATGGTAGTTCTGTATAGAAACCATGAAGATGAAGTCAATAATGATCATGTTTCATTGATTCTTAACGAACGAAAGGTGTTCTATTGATTAATGTGCTAAATATTTATATAAACATATCAGAACTTAAAAAACATTATTTAAATTTATTTTTATCATATTATACCATTAAATAAATTCACAAAGTAATTCATGAAACAATGCATAATATTGTTCAAGTAGGTGGTTAAATCGACCCAAACATGAACCTTCCATGATTAATGGATGATTATGAGGTGGTTTAGTAGTAATATCATTATAATAGATGAATTATGATATTATTTATTGTTTATTATAATTAGGTAATAGAATTTTAAATGTTTATAAATATAGGATATTTTATATGAAGATATTATTATCCTCTTAGTTTTCTCATTTTAAACGATTAAATTAACAATAATCATTTGATGATCATATACATAATAGGTTTTAATATTTGGAATAAAAACATAATTATATCGTAAAAACATATTTATCCTTTAATAACATCCTCATTACCAATAATGTAAGGTGGTGATGAAAGTAAAAATATAAATTAATCATTCCATGGAGGCGGTTGTCTGCACGTACACATGGATGATGATTTCATTTAAAAAGAATAAGGGGAAGAAGTATACTGTTAATTTTTTATAATAATATTTTTTATATATGTATCATAATTAATTACTTAATTAACCTTTTTATACCATCCTTAAATGTTGTTTAAGGAAAAGGAAACACATTGCGTCGTTGAGGTGGTAGTTCCCACACTGTACGAATGGTGGTTTTAATTTTTTTAATAGAAGAGGGAAAATAAGATTAATAAGCATTCTAATAGAATAATAAAATTCATTATAGAAAAAAAATTCTGATTTAATTTCATTGGAATTTGAAAATTATAATTTTATGAGAAAAGTATAAAAGAAATATGTTATGTAAAAATGATTACTCACATCAACCACTTTGAGATTTCCTTGGAAGATCTCTCCATAATGGATAAAATAGGATAATATATTATGACCAGAAGCACAAGATAGTGAATGAATACTCTGGTGTAATAAAAAGTTATTGGATTTATGAGGAAACCATATTTTTAGTATTTACTTGAAGATGTTGTGAGAGACCTATTTAATAAGTAGTGAGAATGGTATTTTTGTAAACATTTAAAATTAATATAAATAGAGAACATTTTAAACATGTAAAGTAGATTCAAAATGTATAAATAAAATATTGAGGAAGATATATGGTTGAAAAAAAACCCTCATACATTTAATTATGGACATGCTTTATCTTATTTAATGACCTTCAGCCCTTGAATTATTACCTTTACCGTTTTAGCTTTTACTGCGGAAACTAGTTTTTATCAAAGGTAACATAACATTTATGACTAAATATAAACTATTAATAATTATATAAGTAATTAAAAATGATTCAAAATTTTAAATCCATTTTATTTGATTCAATTTATTAAAGAAAAAAAAATAATTTTAATTTTTTTATAATGTATTATTTTTTTGATAAAATATTACATATGTTCTAAAATATCCAATATTGTTTTAAAAATTAAAACCAACATTTTGAGAATAAAACTTAATTTACAATTAAATATTTGGTAATAGAAATTTTTTTAATACATTTAAAATTCATACTTATATACTAATAATTTCATAAAAGTCATGTTATTTGAAAAATAATATTTTTCACTATTCACAAAAAAATAATTGTTTTTAGCAGAATATAAAAAATTCATATTATGTTTATATTTTTATGATTAATCCAAAAATTATTTTCATTTTTTCCAATGAAATTTCTAAATTTTATAATTCAATATTTAAATAAAATCCTAGAATATAGTGGAAAATTATTCATATTGGAAAACAACTTTTTAAAATGTTAACCACTATTTATTACTATTTTCTATAAATTAATAATTAATCTATTAGAAATATATTTTTCATATTTTCAATATATTTTATTATTATTTAATCATAATATACCTTATTTCCTGAAAGAAAACATTAATTTAGGAAAACTATATTTTTAATCACAATATTATTTTCTTTTTCATTTTAGCTATACTATTTGAATTTCTTAAATATTAAAAGTAAAAATTATTTTCATTATACCCATATTTCATAAATAGTTAATATTCTTCATATTTTTTATTTCTACAACTAGGTTTTAAAATTCTAAATATATAACAGTTCTATTTTATTTAGGTGTTGTGTATGGAGAATGATATCAAACACATTTATACCATTTAAAGAATGTCATATATTAAAATATCAGGGTGTTACACTCATGAAAGATATTTTGTACCTCACACAGTCCTTTAATGTCTATTCTATGAATCGAAAAATAGGACTTATACTGATACCTCTTTCTTGGAATAGAACACACCAACATTGCTCTTCCCATCAATCTAATTTGGAAGATTATTACAAAAACATGTTTTAAACTATCATTAATATTATTAGAATATTTATATGTGATTTGGAATTACTCCTTCTTATTAGAATACTTTTTCATATGTCACATGACTACCATCTATAATATAGTTTTACCCTAGGAATTCTCCTTATTCTTATTCTTCTCCCTTCATACCAATTGGTGTTTTTTCTTGAGGTACAGTATTAGGAACTTTCACTTATTAAAATGAATATATCTGTTCAATAAATTAAAATGTTGATAGATTCTAATATCCTTCTACACATCCAATTTTATATTCAAAGGATGATCGATTTTTTATATTTATTTTGAAACTCCACAATACACGACAATAGGAAATACTTCTTTTTTAATGATCATTTAAATTGTGTAAAAGGATATGTTAAAATTTTCATTAGACTCAGGTGTTTAATTAGATTATTATATAATTAAATATCACCTTTTAATTCCCAATTAAATTCACAGTACCAAATTCCTTCAAAATTTACACCCATGTGTTCATTATCTTATGGACTGTGGTATGGTTGTATAGATTATGGAATGGGGGTAACACTTTCTCTTCACACAACCACACCATCAGTTTGATGATATAAATTCATCTTGAATATATATCCACTTTTATTGATTTTTATGTTTGAATCCCTGAAACTCAACATAATCATTGAGGGAATTATTTTCAAAATTCCTAAAAAATCAAAATTCAATAATTCTCAATATCCTCAAAATTTTATAAAGTGAATAACTCATGCATGGATCCCCATCTAATTCATTCACTCAATTGTGGTAGAATCATATATTGATTCACCCATATATGGTTCACCCATAAGTTGACGATTCATATGGTGATTTCGTTTCATCAATATTCACCCTTCTGTAGATTCTTATGCATAGGAAATAACTGATACATCAATCCCCACATGTGGGTGGATGACTCTTACATTGAGATCCATCCTTACACAGATCCCTATATACTAAAAACTCTATTATGGGTCCCTTTACACAATCCCATTACATGAATCAAGACTTAACCATTTTTCCAGATCACACTCCAAACTTCACTAAATAATCTTTGAACCTCTTACATTGATAATAATTCCATCTTAACAACTTTAAAATAATTTTAAAGTGCTTTAGTTAGTGAACTCTTTTCAATCATAACATGACATGGATTCCATTTAACAACATCACAAAAATCATCACATTTAAAGGGTTTTAGACTTAAATATGTCCATCCATTTTCTTCTAGGATGAAACCAATAATTACATTTTCCATTTATGATGACATTACCACAAAAAATATATTTCATACTTATCTAACACATATTTATATATTATTATATTTATAACATCCTTATTTTTTTTAAAAACAAATTCTATCTATACATGTTATGTTCATATTTAATACCCAATAAGTGAAACAAAAATGTGTTATGGAATGATGAATATACCAAAATTTGAAGCTTATAATAACTCATTCATCAATTTATTTTAATTAAACTCTTCATGAAATTTCTCAACAAATGAAAAATAGATAGCCTTATTTTCATTCCCCTCCATATAAATCTTCTATCTATTTAGAATACATTATAAAGGATCCATTTATTTTGGACTATTTATGGGATTTTAATCGTATAATTTCATTTCTTTCACTATATGGGAGGAGGAATGATGGTACCACATGTACATATCATTTTAGAAAATCATAGTCAAAAGATTCAAGACATTCCATGGTATACACGTTGTGTAGTTCCCTGATTCATGTTGTGTTGTCTGTGTAGTATTTACGATGACACAACACACCTTAAATATAAATGTCTTGTATTACTGGAAATAGCCATGAAGTTCATGACATGTATAGAAAACATAAATAATGTGTATCACAATAAAACATAGAAACTGATTAATAAATAATTTAATACCTCACATGATCTTCTGAAAAAACTCAACATGTAATCCATATGGTTACACTACCACAAAAAATGCATCATCAGATACATTTCATGTGGTTCAGTTTATCTTAATTAATTTATTCTCTCTATATGTTGAATTACATGATTATCTTATTTTATTATTCTTCTTGTGTGAGTTGTCTAAAATTACATAGAATGTATACCAATATATATTACATGTTTTTCATTACTAACCATCCAAAATATGTGCCAAAAGACTTGATCCATACTTTAAATGGGTAATTACGCATTACACGATGTGTATTACCAGCTATGCATTTTTTATTTAACACATTTCCATATAACTTTATTATTAATCATTATGAGGCATGTATAAATTACATGTTACCTACTTTGACCCCGTAGTTTTTTCAATTCCCAAGGGAAAGACAATGTGAGGTTACAAGGTGACTACACCAGCAACATGTCATATACCTCTATCAAATCACATTCTAAATAGACATCAAAACATGACATATAATGATGTTTTTTGAACCCCCAAATGATATGCTATGTTTTGTGTAGATTTTCCTTTTTTGGTTGACCATGGATATACAATTTGTATATTTTTATTATATGTTATGTATATGTCCTGTATCAAGAATATTTTTCACCTCTAGATGATATCTTTGAGCATTATTCATTTTTTATGAGGTTGTTATTTTTCATATGAAATGCAATGATCATAATATTTTGACATTCAGATTAAATAAATAACAAATGGAAATAAAAACCTAACACAAAAATTAATAATTGATCAGTGATTACTAAATAATTATAAATCAATATGTGATAACTTTAACACCATGTGAAGGTTTTGGGGCAAGACGAAAGCGATTGGTCCTATGAACAATAATGGTTTTCTTTAGTTTCTTTGGAAACATCATCAGAACTGGAAGATAAAAACCCCAGAATATTCTAAGAGATGATTTTTGTTCACATAAATAATTGAAGAACAACGATTACCTCAACTTGATAATTATTTCACTGTTGATGAATTTTATTGACCTTTCTTATCATATTTTTTTACTATGAATAATCTATTAAATAAATTATCTACCAATATCCACACATGATTCATGAATTTTAGAACATTACTGATGGATCTTTGGGTACTCTCATAAAGGTATCAACCATCTTGCATCCTTCACCATTAATTTCAACAAGAATACCTCCATGATTGAAGAATTATTTTTCTTGTTCTATCAATATTGATAGGGACAGAGAGGATGACTATATTTCCTTATTAAGATGGTTTCAGAGAGGTTCTCTATTGAGAGAATATCATTGTGCACAACTATTCTCATCACCCTAGAAATGTAATAAGTTGGGTCCTATGATTAGGGTTAGAAAATATGTAATTACAAAAATACCCATAAAATAAATCATTTATTCTATATAAACCCACATATAATAATAATAATATGATTATTATTATATTCTGTGACATTCACTAACTTGTTGATGTTTGGATATTAATAATTAAATATACAAATCATTATTTATTTAAATGATATCAAATAAAATATATCATTTCCAACATTCCCTTAACTTAGTTTGTCAATCCTTTCCAATATTTTTCGAAACTTGAATAATAAATATTCAAATAAATAAATAAATAAATAAACAAATAAATAAATAAATTTATATTTTTCATTCACCCAAAAAATAAATATTATATTCACTAATTGTAAAAGTAATATTTATTTTAATATTCACATTCATAAATAAATATTTATTTAGTAAATAAATAATTATTTGTTACCTTATTAATAATTAACCAGAGATAGATTAACATTATTTTTTTAATAAGTAAATAATATTTATCTAATATTCAAATCACATATATTCAGAATGAAATAAGTTGTGATTTAATTTATTCAATAAAAAATTGAATAAATATTAAACCACAAGATGAGAATAATATTTATTCAAACTATTAAATTCAAATAGAATTTAACTATGAATTTAGATACACATAGTGTAAAATCCTCTTGGAATCTATCTATATGTAATTAGGTGATCTATTTTGAAGTCTATTATTATCATCTAGAAACATGTCAAATAACTCCAAAAGAATAAAGTTAATGTCATAATGAAAACAACCTCTTATATAGGATTAATGTGTAATATAATCTATTTATCTCAATATATGATCATGAAAGTTTCATGATTGTGTCATTAGCCTTTATAAATAAAAAACCTGTCTTTCAAATGTTGAAATGAACTCATTAATAAACTATAATACCCATATATTTAATTAGAAAATTCCATTAAAATCAAAGGTCCATAAATACGCACTTCCAATCTAAGAAGGATAAAAAATCCTTTCCTAACATATCAATTAATTTCATATCACTTATGATACATGTAATGCATATTAACTCAATGTGAGTATATGCCACTATAGTTTTCATCAATACATAAAATTACTTGATTGATGATATAAATTAATAATAATATCAAGTCCAAGGAATAATAAAAATATCCACAGATATGAATTTTAAATGATTCATATAACATGTGATATTTCTATTGGTGGGACTGTCTTCATAACATCCTCTCTTGGAAATTAAAAAGTGAAAAAAATCATGTGATGAAGTATTAATATACTAAAATCCTCTGATACATAATAAAAAAACATCATTTAAATCATATCAGATAGATTTAATCTGACCATATAACATATATTTAAAAATATTTTAATAGAAATTATAGGATCCCATTGTTTCTTGTAATTTATATAACCTTTCAAGGAAAAAAATAATCTAATAAAATTATCACGTAATCAAAATATACAAGAACGCTGATCATGTGATTTAACGTTTTGGGTGAAGAAGAAGAACTGAGGTGGGAGAAAAACAGAGAATGTTTTTTAATTAGATGTATCATTTCTAATTTTGTACATGACATGAATACGACGACCAAATTTGTTTCTTCAATTGAATATTAACATAGAGTAAAAACTTAAACCCAGATAAGATATTTTCATGTTAAATTTTTAATTAATTTAATTATGATCAAAAGAAATGATTACCTCATGAAGTAACTTTCTTCAATAATGATGTTGATCTCATGTAAACCCTTCTTAGTTTACCTTAATTTTTTAGAGGTTCCAAGTATAGAATCCCTATAGCAGCAATCCATATGTGATCTTTTAATCTCTGAGTGATGCCAATTGATTTCTTGGTTTTATTATGGAGAATAAATTGTCTTGAATTATTTTTCTTGATCACTTAAAGACCCTTAGGTCTTGAAAGAGTTCTTCTCATTCCTAATAAGATGAGAGAAATAATTTGAGAGAGAATTATATTGTTTGCAATGAATCTCAAATATGGATTAAGCCTACACAATAGATATAACCATATATTTATAGATATAGGACATTGGATAATGTTTTACTTAATTTCATACTATCTATTAAATAATATAATAATTATTAATAAACCCAAATCCAAATAATAATAATACTATTACTTTATGATGTGAGCTAATTCATGAAATTGATATATGTCATTTAAATAGCTTGGAAATTTATATTTATCATCATAAATGGTCATGGTTTAGAACAACTCCTCTATATTTATTTAATACTCTAATAAAATTTTTATTCTAAAATAAATATTTTACCCACAAACTAGTGAATAAATTTTTATTTAATATTCAATAAAATAAATAAATAAATATTATTAGAAATCCATCAAATACATATTTATTTAATTTATGTGATCAATGAAACATAAATAATATAATTCTATGGTCTAGAAAATAATATTTATTCCATTAATTAATTTCAAATATAATTTAATCAAGATCAATAGAAACACTTTGTATGTGTCTCCATAGAATTCATTATCATTTTCATTAGGCGAGATTTCCTAAATTCCAAGATTTCTATCTAGCAATGGGTCAAGGAACCCAACAGAATGAACTTATTGAAATAACATCATAAACTACATAAAAATGCTCAAAGTGTAATAATTTTTTTACAATATATCATTAAGCATGTTTCACATTTGTGTCATCAAACTATATGCTTGAGACATCATTCCTTGACTCTCTGAAGTAAACATGTCATTACAACATGGCCATAAAATTTAATGTGATTGATCTCTTTCAATAAATGTATTGAGATATCAAATTTAATATATATGAAAGGTGAAAATACATCTTCAAATTATTCATTAATAACATGACATTTTTGACACACCCAACATACCCTATTCCCATGAATATAAAACATCATAGTTTTGGTCTAAAAATATAAGTGTGTGAGCCACCACATGAATTAATAAAATTATTAATGTTTAAGGACCATTACACATTCTCATAGATAGAATTATCTAATTACACAAAAACATTATGAATTCATATTGATGGTTTTGTTTTCATAATATATCATCTCAGAGATTACCGAGTGTGAATTTCATGAGAAGAGGGCTCATCTTCTTATGATTACACACAATTGACCATCTAAATACTTTGTGACCTATAATAGTATATTATCCTAATCTATTATCTATTATCTACAATAAATCTAAGTAATTTCTAGAACATGTGTCACATTAGCTCTAGAACACGTGTCACATTTTCCAAGCTCCATGCCCCTCATCCCTTTCGCTCGGGTTACAATGCCCCTAATCTCATCACCCCTCTCATGATTTCCCTCTGATGTTCCTAGTTTTCCCACTAAATACGGATGTCTCCCTTCACGTCTATCCTCTCCAACCACGCCGCATGACACCGCATCTATGCTTCTACTTCCGGTCTCTTTCCCAACATCTCCTACAACCACAGTATCTACATCATCCTAGATACCTCATCCAAAACCCATTTTGATTCCACTACTCACGATCTCCCTCGTTGGTTGTAGGGTTCCCGGTGAATATCGCAGTCTCTCCCCGACTATCCTCTCTAGCCTCACCATGCCACACCTACTCCTCTGACCTTATCCCCGACATCTCCTTCCACCAGCATATCTGCATCATCCTCGATACCTCCCCCAAACCCTGCTCTAATTCCACCACCATCCATGACCTCACTTTATCTGCCCATCCAACTTCTCTTCTTGCCACCTACGACTCTGCATCACAACCCCACTTTTTTCCCTCATCTAATTTAAACTTCATTTATGTGATGATTTTCCTACTCCAAAACCTAAATCCTTGATTCTTCCCACCACATTGTCCATGAAAGGCCTCTGTTAACAGATCTCCATGAAGTCGACCTTGCTAGGCCCGCACTTCTGATGGATCATCTTCTGCTGAAGTATGTCCTACCTAACATCATTTCAAGGCATGATTTTGTTAATAATCAGGGTGTTTTACTTTCTATTTGAATGATTTATTATTGGTTTGAATATAATTATTAAGAAATATAGCTAGTATTCTCATATCTTTTCACTTTAATTTTTATTGCATGATTCTCCATGATAATTTTTAAAATAAAAATCTTTCACTGTGGTTTGTTTTCTGTTCTGTGTTGCAACTAATTTTGTCTTATTTTGGTTTCACACATTGTTATCCATTCCAATAAATTAATTTGGAATGATTTCATTACAATTATTCTAAATATCCATGATGGATATGTACTCTATTTTAGTTTTGTTTTGAATATATTTATTTTGGAGTTTTGTCATCCATTTATATTGGTTTGTTTCTCACAATGATTTTACTGCAATCATGTCATCATGTCATGGGGATAATATGAAGTAATGAAATTGCATGTGAAGTTGTGTTATTGATATTCATTTTTATTTATTTCTTTGAAATGTGATAACAAACATAAAAATAAAATAACCATTTCTGACAGTGGTTATTAACAAATCATTACAAAATAATAATAATAAATAATTTTCATATTCATGATAAATGACACCGATTTTGATTGTGAAAAAAATGTACACATATACATTACACTAGTTCAGAAAACATTTTTTACGTCGGTTATTTTTCATTATTTACGTCGGTTTTTAGGCGACGTTAATACGGACGACGTTATAAATAACGTTTTTTACGTCGGTTATTTAAAACCCGACGTAACATCCCTAACATCACGGGGTTTATCACGTCGGTTCATTAATAACGGACGTGATAAATATGCGCGGGGGGGGGGGGGGGGGGGTTTATCACGTCGGTTATTTTCTAAAACGACGTGATAAAACGCTTGGGATATCGTTTATCACGTCGGTTATGACATAACCGACGTGATTAATCCTTACCCGGGCCTATTATCACGTCGGTTTCTTAAATAACCGACGTGATAAAAAGGCATGGGAAACGTTTTAGCATGTCGGTTATCCAATAACCGACATGGTAAATCGATTCCCAGGCCTTTTAGCACGTCGGTTATATTAAGAAACGACGTGATAAAAGGCCCGGGAACGGTTTATCACGTCGGTTCTCGAAAAAACCGACGTGATAAACCCCTACCGATTTATTTACCATGTCGGTTATAAAATAACCGACGTGAAAGCGATATTTTTTTTTAAAATAATTGCACTCCTCTCACCAAAAAGCAACCAGAAACCAAACAACAAAAATAACCATGCCAGCCCTCCCCCAAGCCCCAACTGAACCCCACCCTCATCTATACCCACCTAACAACCTGGCCAGCCCTCCCCCACCACATTGGAGCCCCACCACAACCCTTGGACACCCCCACCCCTTGGACATCCCCCCCACCCTCATTTACACCCCCACGACCCCTAGTACAGCCTCAAACACCCATTGGACACCCCTCCCATATCCCTTGGACACCCCCACCCCTTGGACACCCCCCACCCCTTGGACAGCCCCCACCCTCATTTACACCCCCAAGACCCCTAGTACAGCCTCAAACACCCATTGGACACCCCCCACACCTTGACAGCCCTCCCAGACCCCTTGGACACCCCCGACCCCTGGACACCCCCCCGAGCCCTTAGACAGCCCCAAACACCCCTTGGACACCCCTCCCATATCCCTTGGACACCCCCACCCCTTGGACACCCCCACCCTTTGGACAGCCCCCCACCCTCATTTACACCCAACCGGCCCCTTGGACAGAACTCCCAGACACCTTGGACACCACTCCCATATCCCTTGGACACCCCCACCCCTTGGACACCCCCCACCCCTTCGACAGCCCCCACCCTCATTTACACCCCCCGAACACTAGGACAGCCCCAAACACCCCTTGGACACCCCTCCCATATCCCTTGGACACCCCCACCCCTTGGACACCCCCACCCCTTGGACAGCCCCCCACCCCCTGGACACCCCCCCGACCCCTTGGAAACCCCCCTACCCCTTGGAAACCCCCATCCCCTTGGACAGCCCCAAACACCCCTTGGACACCCCTCCTATATCCCTTGGACACCCCCCCACCACTATGACACCCCCACCCCTTGGACAGCCCCCCCCACCCTCATTTACACCCAACCGAATCCTTGGATAGCCCCAAACACACCTTGGACACCCCTCCCATTTCCCTTGGACACCCCCACCCCTTGGACACCCCCCACCCTCATTTACACCCCCCGACCCCTAGGACAGCCCCAAACACACCTTGGACACCCCTCCCATATCCCTTGGACCCCCCACCCTTTGGACACCCCCACCCCTTGGACAGCCCCCCCACCCTCATTTACACCCAACCGCCCCCTTGGACAGAACTCCCAGACACCTTGGACACCACTCCCATATCCCTTGGACACCCCCACCCCTTGGACACCCCCACCCCTTCGACAGCCCCCCCACCCTCATTTACACCCCCCCCCGAACACTAGGAAAGCCCCAAACACCCCTTGGACACCCCTCCCATATCCCATGGACACCCCCCCACCCCTTGGACACCCCCCACCCCTTGGACAGCCCCCCACCCCCTGGACACCCCCCCGACCCCTTGGAAACCCCCCTACCCCTTGGAAACCCCCCATCCCCTTGGACAGCCCCAAACACCCCTTGGACACCCCTCCTATATCCCTTGGACACCCCCCACCACTTGGACACCCCCCACCCCTTGGACATCCCCCCCCCACCCTCATTTACACCCAACCGACTCCTTGGACAGCCCCAAATACACCTTGGACACCCCTCCCATATCCCTTGGACACCCCCCACCCCTTGGACACCCCCACCCTCATTTACACCCCCCGACCCCTAGGACAGCCCCAAACACACCTTGGACACCCCTCCCATATCCCTTGGACACCCCCAAACACCCACCCACCCCCTTGGAACCTCTCCCCCCATACCAAAATCCAGACCAGAAAAACCATCAACAGTAGACCAAAACAATAAGTAGAGAAAAATTAAACATTCACTTATATAACATTCAAAACTTACACTGTCAACTTCAAAAAAAACTAAATCCAACCTAAATGACTACGAAATACACAATTACATTTACAATATTCAAAATTACATTTTACATTACAAAAAACTAAAAGTCAATCAAACCTGTAAAATAATTTGACCACTCCACTTGTAAGTGTTTGATATCTTCAGCAGTAAAGGGTTGAGGGTCATCAAAAAACTACAAAGGAAAAGGATAGTATTCAACGTGTATAATGAATAAATCAAATTGAAATATTATGAGAAAGAGGAAATCTTACCGGGTCAAAACTCAGAACTGTCCCAGTTGTTATTATTTCATACATAAATCTTAACATGTAATATCCGCATTCGATGATTCCTTGTTGCTCATGACATTTATGTTTGAATGAGTGTAAATTCAATATATTATTTTTATGTAATAAATCAAAATGTACAAATTATAAATGGATATTTACCTTCGCATGTACATATTTGATCTTGAAATTCCTTTTCATTGCGCTTTTTCGAAAGTGGACCCATGCCCTATTAGAAAATAATACGAATGGGGTAAATTTAAAATTCATTATAATATATAAAACTATTGTGAAATTGAAACTTACGTTTCCAATATATTCTTAAAACTTTCTCGCACATCATCATGGAGAGAGCATATCCAATAAAGTGTTTTCTCCCTAGGGCAAAAAACCCCTAACATCCAATGATCCCTGATAAAAGGAAATTTAACGTTAGTGGTTTTTTATGTTAAAAGATAATTAACTCTTTGAGAGGGATGTGTTTCATACCTCTCACAAAAAGGCATCATCCAACACTGTGTGATTACATTCTTTTCAAATCTATCAGCAATATAAAGCATTCTTTGTTCCTCATCCAATGCACATGCTTCAGGGGAAATCAATTGTGGGTCCACGAATCCATATACATCTGTCAGCTCATTCCTCTCACAAATTTTATACAGATACCTAATATAAAGCAGACATAAGTATACATTTTTAATAAATATAACGCAAGGAAAAGATGTTAAGACTTACATGATAAAAATTTGCACCACGTTGATGCCCAACTTATCTCCAGTGAAAAACTCCATGATATCAGTTTTCATAATCCCCACACTTAGTTCACGTCCACAGACATGAGCTTCCATTGTAAAGTCATAATGTTCCGCCAACAAATTTGAATATCTTGACAATTTGTGAAGACTGCTAGTATCTGCATCTGATGTCATAGCTATCTGTCTTTGTTGTTGTCTATACAGTATTTCTTTACCTTTGAAGTATTCCTGTAAAAATAAATTGAAAAATATATTAGTTTTCAAATGATAAAACATTAATAAAAATATAAAATAAAAGATATAACATCCATACCTCTATGGTAATGAGTCGAAGAAGTCTGGATGGCCAAAGTAAAAAATGGCCGATACTATGTCCAACTGTCATCACCTCATCTGTAGGTAATGGTATCCGAGCTGATCTATCTATAATATCCTGTACAGTGACCCTCTGATTCTCTACCTCTAACTGTTGATGATGAACTGTATCACCTATACAATATACCATCCCATATGCAACTATATGATGTTGAGGATCATCAACATACAACTCACAATAAGTAGGTAGCTGCGGCGGAGGAGGAGGATCAAAAATGGGGTCCGCAGGCTGAGGTGGGGGAGTGGGAGCTACTGGGAGAGGTGGAGTGGGAGCTGCACCCTGAAATTGTCCTTACCAAAAATGATTCTTTTCTTCTACTTTCAAAAAATTGTCTCCATGGGTCTTCATCTATAAAAGGATATATATGACATGGATTCTCACGACTCCTATGACCATAAATGAAATCAGATGAGAGGGTTGATTTGAAATCCCTCCATCTCCTAGAAGCCAACGATAAGCATTTCTTCCTGACTCCTCCAGTGTCAGGAATATCAAATGTCATCTGATAAAAAAGAGGTTAAAAATATTATATATACTAGAAACATTTAAAGAACAGTCAAACAATAGCAAAAGATATTACCAAAATGGTCTCCCACAGCTGTGAAATTATCACCTTATCCACACTTCTCCAATCATCATAGAGAATGCTTACTTTTATCTTAGCCTGAGTTGCTACAAAACCCTTAAAATCTTTAGCATTTCGACCTCTAGGAAGATCATCATCATCAAACTCCACGACTATCCTCTCCTCCTTCGTACATGCAAGTGATAATTTTGGTAAACGTGTGCACCCACGCTTACCAACCTTTGAACTCTTTTTCGTAATAGGAGCATGTGAATGTTACTCCCCAGATGTATGACCAATATGCTCATCTCCAGAATCATGTGGCGGATCAACTGATTGATCTGTCATTTTCCTTCAAATCAAAAAAACAAACATTAGTTCACAAATATACAAATTCAAATATTGTAATACTACTTAATCAGAAAATAGAAAAGTGTACTAAATTACATAATAGTAAACATTGGTAATATGGTAAGCATGTTAAACAATGATAAACATGGTAAACACAGGCAAAAGGTTGCGAAGGAGTTGGCCCAAGAAAGCTGAAAAGTGGACTCACTGAGTCCACCGGTCGGCCGGTGTGAGCTCACCGGCCAGCCGGAGGACCCAGGCAGTGGACTTGCCCACTGCCTGGTGCCACCGGCCGGCCGCTGGCTCACCACCGGCCGGCCGCTGGATCACCACCGGCCGGCCGGTTGACCAGACAGAGAGCCTTCGTCTCTGTCTGGACCACCGGCCGGCCGCTGGCTCATCACCGGCCGGCCGGTGGACCAGACAGAGCTTTGCTCTGGACCACCGGCCAACCGGTGATCCACCACCGGCCAACCGGTGATCCACCACCGGCCAGCCGGTGCGCCCAGGACTTCTCCTCTTTACGGTTTTTATTGTTTTATCATTTTGGTTTGATACATGTTTTAATAAGTAAAAAATTTACAATATCTAACATTATATGAAAAAACTAAATGTAAAAAAGAAATAAACATGTGTTACCTGTAATTTTAGGAATGTACAGTTGGATTGTTTTCCCAAATTCCTTCGTCGTGATCATTCCTTATGGCACAAACCATGTCTTCAACATACTCATCATTATGTTATGTTAATCTTTCCATGGAAGTAGGGATCTCACATAAATCAACATCTTCATCAAATTCATCCTCACCAACATATTGTTTTTTCCCTTGTAAAACAACAGCCCACTGCATATCTGATTGATCTACTACATAGAAAATTTGTTTGGCATGTGTTGCCATTATAAAAGAATCAACTGTGTCTTCCAATCTATTCAGATTAACAAGTGTCATTCCAAATTCATCATGTCTGACACTGTTGTTACCGATAAACCATTTACAGTTAAAAACAGGAACTTTAATTTTAAAGTAATCAGCCTCCCATATGTCTTAAATCACTCCATAATATGCACTTGATGCCGAAATTGGGTTTCTGTCCTTAGCACTCGAAAAATGCATTGCTTCTGCAAACACCAATACACCACTATTCTGAACTGCACTTCTATTATCCTGAGCTTTTGTATGAAATGTATAGCCATTAATGTCATAAGCGGACCATGTTATCACATTTAAAGATGGACCACCCACTATCCATTTTAATGTCTCTGATACATCTGATCTACCAAGCAAGGTCTTTTTAAACCATGGCAAAAAAGTTTTGTTGTGCTCATTCAAAATCCACATTTCTTTCTTCTTTGGATGACATTGTTTCAACTCATTAATATGCAATGTGATATACGGTTGAACATCAGCTATGTTATTCAAGATATATGATTCTAACTTCTTCATATGTTCAGCTGACAGTGATTTGACTTTCAAGCCACGAATCCCCTTTCCCTCATTATTAACCCGTTCATGGCGAGATGGAGGCAAACCTATGTGTTGCGCCGTAGCCAAGTAGCTCGTACAAAACTCTGCTACCTCCTCAGAAATATACTTTTCAATAATGGAGGCTTCAGGTCGATATGGATTTTTAACATATCCCTTTAATATTTTCATATACCTTTCAAAAGGATACATCCAACGAAGATATATAGGTCCACAAAGCTTTATTTCTAGAACCAGAAGAATCATTAAATGCACCATCATATCAAAAAAAGTTGGAGGAAAATACATTTTCAAATGACAAAGTATAAAAATTGCATCCTTTTCCAAAATGTTCAAAGCATTCACATCAATCGCCTTGTTACAAATTGAATTGAAAAAATAACACAACCTCATTATAGTCTTTCTGACACGGATGGGCAATATTCCACGCAGTGCAACTGGTAGAATTTGTTGCATCATGACGTGACAATCATGTGATTTCATACCAATCAACTTCAAGTCTTTCAATGAGACAAAATTTTTTACATTTGAAGAATAACCTTGAGGCACTTTGATATCATGAAGACACTGACAGAAGCTACTTTTCGCCGTCTTCGATAATGTATGACAAGCCGAGGGAAGAAATGTTCGTCTTCCTTTAGGAGTGGGAGCTAACTCCAAACGTATTCCCATTGATAGTAGGTCTAACCTTGCATTCAACCCATATTTTGTCTTTCCTTTAATATCTAGCAATGTTCCGATCAAAGAATCACAGATATTCTTCTCCACGTGCATGACATCAATATTATGTTTGACTTCATGATACCTCCAATATGGTAGCTCAAAAAATATTGACCTTTTCTTCCAAATATGTCTATCATTACCAGATTTCTGTGTCTTTCCCAATGTCACATCAAGGTTTTTCACCCTCTCAAAATAAAAATCTGGGGATAAAGGTTTTGGAGCAGTATCAAATTCTTGTGAGCCATTGAATTCCTTTTTTAGTCTTCCATAAGGGTGATCCATAGGCAAAAACTTTCGATGACCCATGTACACTGTTTTCCTCCCATGATGCAATTGACAATATGACGTCTGTTGTTCGCAAATTGGACATGCTTTATGCCCTTTAACACTGTATCCAGACAAATTTCCATATGCTGGGAAGTCATTTATAGTGAATAGAAGCACTGCATGCAGTTGAAAATATACCATTTTATAAGAATCATACACCCTAATACCATCAGCCAATAACAGTTTCAAATCATCAATCAGCGGTGACAAGTATACATCAATATCATTGCCGGGTTGCTTTGGACCAGAGATCATGATACTCAACATGACATATTTGCGCTTCATACAAACTTCAGGAGAGAGGTTGTAAATTACCAATAAAACAGGCCATGAACTATGTGTGCTACTGAGGGTTCGATATGGATTCATTCTATCTGTGCACAAGCCTAGTCTCAGATTCCTAATTTCATTTCCAAATGTAGGGTACTGGGCATCAATTTTCTTCCATTGTGGACAATCAGCTGGATAACGTATTTTTCCATCACATACCCGCTCATCAGCATGCCATCTTAACCATTTTGCATCATGTGAATTAGCAAATAAACGTTTGAAACAAGGAATTATAGAAAGATACCAAAATACCTTTGAAGGGAGCTTTGTAATCTCTACATCAGCTTGTCATTTTTCTTTCACCTTATACCATGATGTCCCACATTTAGGACACTCTTTCAGAAATTCATATTCCTTCCTATATATAATGCAGTCATTCGGACAGGCATGTATTTTCCTGTATCCCAATCCCATCGGGCATAATATTTTTTTTGGCCTTATAATGTGAATCTGAAAGATCGTTATCTTTTGGAAGAATGTCTTTCATCAATTGTAGCAGCTCTATAAAACTTCTGTCACTCCATCCATGTTTCGCCTTTAGGTTAATCAATCTTAACACCACCGACAAAACCGTAAAATCTGTACAACCAGGATATAATGGTTTTTCGGCATCACCATATAGACGTGCAACTGTCGGTTCTATCTCAATTTGTTCTGCTACAATATCGCGAATCATTTCTTCAATTCCATCGGAGTTACCATCTTGCGATTCATTATCATCAGTGACATTCTGTCCAGTTTCGCCATGCCAAATCCAAGGGTTATAACTTGGATTGAAACCATGACAAATCAGATGATCTCTTATCTCTCTACTTTTCAACTTCTTCATATTCAGACATTTCAGGCATGGACAGAAAAAAATGTCACTACTTGGAACATTTCGTTTAGCAAATTCCAAAAAGGCATCAACACCTTCCTCATATTCATTTCTCATTCGATGTGCCGTAATCCAACATCGACTCATTATTACCTATAACAAATAGAAAAAATATATATATTTTTTAGATAAGACAAATATATGTTTATATGAAAAAAATCATAATTTGAATGTAAACAATTTTGAAATATAAAAAAAATCGATGTGTATTTAAAAAAATATGCTTGAATATTATTTTTTAAACAAAATATAGTAAGATATAACACCCCCCTGGACACCACCCCCACCCCCTACCCCCTTGGACACCCCCCTGGACACCCCCCAACACCCACCCACACCCTTGGACAACCCCCCACACCCACCCACCCACTTGTAAACCCCCCTGGACACCCCCCGACCCCTCTGGACAGCCCCCCGCCCCTCCTGGACACCACCCCCACCCCCTACCCCCTTGGACACCCCCCTGGACATCCCCCAACCCTCTGGACAACCCCCCCACCCACCCGGACAACCCCAAATACCCTCTGGAGAGGCCCCCACCCACTTGGACAGCCCCCCACACCCATCCAACCCCTTGGACACCCCCCTGGACACCCCACCGACACTTCTGGACAGGCCGCCACCCCCCTTGGACAACCCCCCACACCCACCCATCCCCTTGGACACCACCCTAGACACCCCCCGACCCCTCTGGACAGCCCCCGACCCTTCTAGAAAGCACCCCCACCCCTCCTGGACACAACCCCCCACCCCCGACCTGTTTGGACACCCCCCTGGACACCCCCCAACCCTCTGGACAGCCCCCACCCCTCCTAAACACCACCCCCACCCCCTACTCCCCTTGGACACCCCCCTGGACACCCCCCAACACCCACCCACACCCTTGGACAGCCCCCCACACCCACCCACCCCCTTGTAAACCCCCCTGGACACCCCCCGACCCCTCTGGACAGCCCCCCGCCCCTCCTGGACACCACCCCCACCCCCCACCCCCTTGGACACCCCCCTGGACATCCCCCAACCCTCTGGACAGCCCCCCCACCCACCCGGACAACCCCAAATACCCTCTGGAGAGGCCGCCACCCACTTGGACAGCCCCCCACACCCATCCAACCCCTTGGACACCCCCCTGGACACCCCGCCGACCCCTCTGGACAGGCCGCCACCCCCTTGGACAGCCCCCCCACACCCACCCATCCCCTTGGACACCACCCTGGACACCCCCGACCCCTCTGGACAGCCCCCTACCCCTCTAGAAAGCACCCCCACCCCTCCTGGACATAACCCCCCACCCCCAACCTGCTTGGACACCCCCCTGGACACCCCCCAACCCTCTGGACAGCCCCCCACCCCTCCTAAACACCACCCCCACCCCCTACCCCCCTTGGACACCCCCCTGGACACCCCCAACACCCACCCACACCCTTGGACAGCCCCCCACACCCACCCACCCCCTTGTAAACCCCCCTGGACACCCCCCGACCCCTCTGGACAGCCCCCCACCCCTCCTGGACACCACCCCCACACCCTACCCCCTTGGACACCCCCCTGGACACCCCCCTGGACACCCCCCAACCCTCTTGATAGCCCTCCCACCCCCCTGGAATCACTGAAAATTTACCATAACAAGAAGTTGGGCCATTCAAAGAATGTTTTTAGGTGTAGAGGAAGAACTGAGTTTCAATATATAGAGAAGGAACTCGACATTAGGTTGTCTATTCCAGGTGTGGATTTGAAGGAGTTAATGTTTGTTCAGTGACCCAAGAGATTGAATCAGAAATTCAGATGTTGTGCCATTTTCTCATGATGAGGATGAATAATTGGTGGGGTTTGACTTTTAAATGGAGAGCTTAGCAGACCATCATATTTTCTATAGATCAGTAAAGGATGTTAGCATCGATCATAAGGCTTAAGGGATGCTTTCAGATCCAAATATGTATGTTGATGGATGCAATGGATCTAGTAGAGGTTCTAGAAAGAATGGTGGTTTTATTTGTTTAGGATAAGTAGTGAAGAAAAAACTAGTTAATTTTTTACTTGCTGAAAAGAGGGTATCTAAAATTTTTAACATGCCGAGGGGAAATCTGGCGAGTCCTCCTCGTGAAACTTTGTTTGTAGGGGGTGAAAATGGTGATGTGATCCCAAATCCATGCACCTATTCCATGGTTATGTGTGAATAAAGTAGTAACAACTGTAAAAGGGCAACCCATCCAAATGGACACGCCCCAACCCTCTCGGGGATTTATAGAAAATGATGAAAAATTAGTGAAATCATAAAATTAGTCAATATTGCAAGTCGAACTAATAGATCTAGGGATGATAAATAAGATTATGGTGCCAAAACGAGTTAAAAGGGTTCGCAATCGAAGAATCTTAGCTAGTTTCAACAAAAAAATCACAACACATATATATATACTATCCGCGAAAAAAAACGAACGAGTGGGAGGATTACCTGAGTGCTGCGAGTTTAGATGATTGATCCGAGGAGATTAAATATGAGAAACGATGATCGCAAAACGAATCTAAACCCACGAAATGGACGAGCCGATTCGGGTTTACGCGCGAGAGAGACGAGTCGCGACTGTCGAAGGTAAACTCGCGAATGACAATCCACGGGTCTGGGTAAATTTTTAAATGAGTTATCACGTCGGTTATTCAATAACCGACGTTATAATTTTTTTAAAAACATTTATAACGTCGGTTATTCAATAACCGACGTAAAAACCTTCCTCCGATTCTTTTTTTACGTCGGTTATTTTATAACCGACATTATAAAGGGCTCAAAATCCGCATTTTATTACGTCGGTTATTCCATAACCGACGTCAAAAACATCTGCGGATTCTTTTTTTACGTCGGTTATAAAATAAACGACCTAAAAAACGCCCCCCCCGCTTCTGTTTTTTATGGCGGTTAATGTATAACTGACGTAAAAAACGAAGCCGCGCGATTAATAACGTCGGTTATAAAAATAACCGACATTAAAGGTGTACTAAACACAGGTTTTTACATCGGTTATTTAATAACCTACGTAAAAAACCTCATTTTACATATTATGACGTCGGTTTTATATAACCGACGTAAAAAATGGTGACGTAAAAAACGTTTTCTGCACTAGTGTTAAATTAATTTTATGTTTACTTTATGCCTATAATTTTATATCATCAGATTTACTTTTATATTTTGTATGTACCACATCCATGAACCTAGTTATACTAATACTCTAAGTGCAATATTCAATCAATTTTTTTGTTCAACACATCCTCTCCAATTTGAACCAAAGGTATTTGGATAATCTATTCACTATACTTTTTTTCATTGAAACTTATATTAATTTTTTCATTTCTATACTTGCATCTATTTTTTTCTGATACATCTAATAACTCAAATATTGATTTTTTTGGGGTCCACAAAATGTACAAGTGGTATATATTAAATATTTGATGGTATACACTAAATGTAGAAGTACTTACTCATAAAAGTTTGTGTCACAATTTCAATTTATCTCCTCTATTCACTACTATATTTTTTCCAGTTCCTCTTGTCCATAACTCATACAAATTTCTCTTTTAATTTTTTGTTGGAATTTATTACTTGAAATACACGGTTGTCATCATAATTTTGGAATATGATGAATATAGAGTATAACCAATGGTGAGTGATCACGAAGACTCAATTTCATATGTTCTTTTTGATAAGAAAGTTATTTGAATTATAACAACAACTACACAAATTACATATGATTTGAAATAGGTACAAATAAATAATGGTTTACATTATGTCAATATAATACAACATGAAATAGAGAAACATTTTTATTCATTATATATATAGGATAACAATGAATTTGGATTTCCTCTAAAGTAGAATACATTCATGTTGAAAATGGTTCTTTTATCTATTGAAATAGCATATTAAAACATCTAGAACTGTCACCATTCATCTAGAAAAAACACTTATAAATCACTCTTTGTCTTAAATACTAAAATTCATTTCAAAAATTACGAAAACACATTCACACATAACCACACAAAATATTTTTAAAATTCATAAATCATAGATATAAATGAAAATATAATATTTTTTATCCATATTTTGTAAGAGCATAAAAGCAATTGATTTTGTTGATGTGATACAATTGATGTTGTTTCTGTAAAATCAACCTTCCAGCTTTCATCTACCCAGGTACAAAAGTATACTCTTAATAGACTGATATTGTTTATAAAACTTTTGAATTGAAAAATTATAATTATAATTTTCTGTCTAAGCATATAATATAGTACTATTAGTTTTTCTGTTTCAACTATAAATTCCTGGTACAAAACACATAGTCAACTAATATATAATTCTAAACCCATTCTATAGTATCAAAAATTTCTAATAAACCAAATTTTAAATCTGATAAATTCCTGAATAACAGGTGTGATATGCTATTCAGCATACATAAACTGACATTTTCATAACTGTCATCATTCATCTGGAAAAAATAGTTATACATTGAAATAAATTTAATGCACACAAGTAATATGGTATTGAGAATCATAATTTTAGTGATTTTATGTAAAGTCTTATTAAACAATATTGCTTTACTGAAATTATTAGATATAACTCATGATAATGGTAGTGATCATCTTCTATACTGTATTTTTCTTGTAGATATAACTCATGATGATGGCGGGGAGTAGGAGGTTCTAAAAGATTAAGAAGATCTCTAGATGGATAATGTTTTAAGAAAATCCCACGACCAACTATAGGTGGTCTATTACAAACTCATGGTGCCATGTTCTTGGACCATATGATAACGAATACAAGGGACATACATGATTAGTTGCTGCTTGAGATAGATTCGGGTATGATATGTGTATTCTCTACCATTGGGTTTCAGGGTTTCGTTTTGCCGGATATGACATTTAGTTTCCTGAAATAACACCTGATTTACTCCCATGTTGTCTTGAATGACGAATGATGAAAGCTCTTCAATATCATCGATATATCTCATGATCCCGATACATGTATATTTTTAGGATCGTTGATAGAAATATTTTTTAGAAGGGAGTATCGACATCAGCTTTCTCACCCAACCGAGCTGGATAACTGGGTTATACTCTCTAGTGTAAAAATATTCTGAAAAACACAACTTCTTGATCTGGAGAGTCTACAACAATCCTTTACCCACTAATGAGTGTCTTCAATTTAAATACATTTACCATGCGTCCAAGTGAAATTGCTACCAAAGTCGTCACAAGGAGTCATTTTCACACTTATTTGTTGAATTATAAATTTCACAAAGGATATGGAATGTCTTTGTTGGGTTCACAGGTCTCCCGTATGAGAAGTTGCAGGAGCCACAGTTTTTTAAACCTTTGGTTTTAAGGGTCCTACAGTAACAGGTTTGAAAGGTATGTGAGAGCGTTCATCTTAATGGTCAGTTGTTGGTGTATCTGCATAGAAATGAAGAAGGATATGTTAAATGGTATTTGAGAGTGTTCATCATTATGTAGCATGAAATCTCACAGAACTATTCTCTTAATTGTGTAATGTTATATTCAGATTCATAAATTTCCCATCCAAAGATAATCATATTCGTGTAGTGATTTTCATATTATAGGTTTAGTTGATATTCCATGTAAGAAAACATGAACATTGAACATCTACTTCAATTTATTTTGGATGTTTAAACCTTTATATTTTAACCAACCTGCTATCTTTACTATCTATAATGTGATTCACTTTTCTATGTATATTATTCTTACCATCTCAGGTGAATAACCGGTTCTCTATAATTTGAATGTCTATTGATTCAGGTAAATACATCGTCCTATGTAATTTCATATATTTATTAACTCTGTCAAGATTTTTGTATCATTACTCTTAGTATCTCAGGTTAAATATTCAATTCTCTATAATCGGCATTTCTATTGAATCTGGTAAATACTTATTCCTCATCATTTTTATCTATTGTGGTTTTTTGGAGTTTTTTGTATATATATTTATCATTCAAGTCATATTGAGTTATCTATGATCATATTATACATCTTTGAGTTGTATCTATCTTTGGCATGGGGTATGTGTGTCAAACTTAATAGCATCCCATGTTCTGGGTATTAAAAAGATATATTTTTTTCAGTTAATTCGTCATTTCTGTTTTTTTTGGGTATCAAATCTAGAAATCATACTCT
This sequence comes from Viscum album, assembly GCA_963277665.1. NCBI lineage: Eukaryota > Viridiplantae > Streptophyta > Magnoliopsida > Santalales > Viscaceae > Viscum > Viscum album. The sequence continues at coordinate 80,851 of CAUJRU010002224.1, forward strand.
TTCTTTTTCCTCCTTTCATACTTCTCTTTTCCATTTTCCTCTTCCTTTTGATGCTTCTCTTTTGTATTATTATTCCTGTGTTATCTTTATATGCAGTTATATTTTTATCAAATTTTTTTTTCTTGCATCAAATCCTAGTTAATCTCAGAACACCAATACTTTGATTGTAATAAAAAAAATATCTATTAGAACATGTATTTTATTTCCTATCTTGATGATTGAGAATTATGTTTTAGTGATAAGGAACTAATTTATTTAGGGGGCTTGGAGAGGAGAAACTCACACTCTGTACCTTTTTCATTATGACTTGGTTCATTTAGATTTTTTTATTAAAAGGAAAGATGATATTTTAGTGCATTTATTCTTATTTTTTCTGTTCCATTATAGGATACCTTGTAATGAGCTGCAGAATATTTTGATTGACAGGTGTGATGCTTTATTTTGAGGTTTTCTTATTCTATGTGTTTATGTTTAATGTTTTGTGATACATGTGTGGTGAACTTTGGTAACATTTTTCTTGCATCTAATCAGATCATATGGCCTTGATGTTCTTGATTTTATTCTAGATTCTGATTCCTGAAGCTTCCGTGTGCCTAAAGAAATAGTAGAATAAGAGGAGTTAGAAGAGTTTGTTAACTCTAAGCATTATCGAGATTTAATTACACATCAGAATAGAGGATATCAGTACTTTTAGAAATTAATCCTGTGTTATTTTTTTTGAAGATTTATTTTTTTATCTCCATTATCAGTATCCTCCCCATGCAAAGCAGTTCATTTCAAAGGCTATATTTGGGCCATCTTTCTGTCAAGGGACTAGTGAAATATAAACCATACATTCTATTCTATGTCTATTAATAGTTACCAATGAGGAAGGTTTGCAACATGTGAGTTAGTATATGGATGAAAAAATATATGCTTTATTCACATCTGACTGGATTAGTTACTCCCTCCCTCCATTTTCTTTTTTTATCTTTCACGTTTTATTTCAATGCACACATTATTTTTAGTGTGATTAAATTTGAAAATGAATTCAAAATCCCATTATCAAAATTTAGAAATTAATATAATTTTAATCTATTTTTTTATCATTGGCAAAAGTGTAAATAGTGTCTCCATATTTTATACACTCCTATTCCATTATCATACTTCAACATTATTTTTTCTTATGAACTGTTATAAATACCAATATGTTATTAAAAGAAAAACCAGTAATCGAATATTCAATGCAATAGCACAGGAGAGTACTAGTATTGACCTATATTTAAGAAAATAGCCATCATACTAAAAGGTTCTCATTATTCTGGGGAACTAATATGATTTTATAAATGCAATAGATACCCTAGGACATTATTACAATTATGTTATTCACAATAATGAGAAATATGTTATAAGATGTTTTATTAAAATTTAAATGTTTAAATGAACATGTAATCAAAGTAGTATAAGTTGGATCTAGACTACCATATCTACCAGTGAAAATATATTTATTAATATTCAGGTCTATAAGTATTCTAGAAATTAATAGTACAATGTTATTTGGTTTTAGTGAACTAACTACAACACATCATTTACTTTGTGATACATTATTCACCACAGGGATTATGGTTCAATGATGGATCATTAACATTGAGTTTTTCTGGGGGTGATACATCATTAACACAATGATGAATTATTCTCATTATGAATTTTTGTGGTGATAGATCATTCACCAAAGTATTGTGATTTAGTAATGTTTTTTTCACCTCTAGGAACCATTACCATTGTAAATCATCCATTGCGGGGTTGTGGTTTTCTAGTGAATCATTATCCTTAGGGATTTTTATTAATGATAGAATATTAAAGTGGGATATATATTTCAATGATTCATCATTCACATGTGGATTAGGATTTAGTGATATATCATTCACCCATGGTGTGTGATTTATGATAAATTGTTCACCTGGAGAGTGTTTCCTTATGATGAATTACTCTTGAAAGTGTTATTATTTAGGTCATACATTATTAATATTGGGTATGGTATTGATGATATTAATTCACCTTTAATATCAAGTGATTTATGATAAATAAATCACATTAATGTTATTTTTAGACTATGGGAGCTTCATCCTATCAGAAAAATGGCTGAAATAGGTAAGAGTCATCCATTATAGGGACTTATTATGTGCATAGTGGTGCAACATGCATATGAATGTGAGGTTTATAAACTAATTTCCATTTAGTACATTTATGCATGTAGATATTTGTTTTTAGATATTCTTTTGAGGGTGTCATATTAAGTGTTATAATCAAACCCTACAAAATCAATTTATTCCATGTGGATACCTTATGTATGGTATACAGGTTTGGATTATGGATCAAGTACTCATGGATGAGTTGGGAGAGCTCAATAGGGCAATGAAGATAGGTTTTAGGTGATGTTTAGGACATTGATCAGGTATCTAAATATTTTATTTTTAGTTTATCCTATATTGTATATGATCTGTCATTAGTTATTATTTCAATTTTTTTCTATAAATGTTTGAAATATATGTATATATCGTTATAGAGTGAACCAGATGAAGAATTTCTAAACAATGTTTTGTGATTCGTTTCAAATGTTTATTATGTTGTATTATCTATAAAGTATAAACAAAATTTGTAACTAGTGGGAGCTGATATAATTAAATATAAATAGATAGAAGGAGTATTAAGCATGTTATATCATCTTTATCCACTTCATATCATAGTGAATTTCCATGGACCATCGAGAGTTAGTATATTAATGATACCGTCACACAAACTAGGGTTGAACCTTATAAATATGGAGTTCCTTTGTTTTCTTTTTATATTGTTGTATGAGTGAGTTTTAGATATAAAGTGGATAAAATAAGTAAAATCGAACAAGTTTCATGAGTATATTTCAAGAGAAAATAAATTCTAAAAAAACACCGCTGATTTAACTCCCCATTATCAATGGTCGTGAAATGCATGGAAACATTAAATGGAATTAGAGAAACTATATTCCTTATATAAGATACATAATTTTATTATTATGGATAATCTAAAATCAGTTAATAGAATAGTTATTCATACCTTTGATATAAGAAATAACCATGGATGAAAAAATAGTATGATACCCAATCTTTTGTCTCTTGTCTTGAAGGTGATTGATGAAGCCGGAATGGGGTTTCCCCAAATTGAGAAAGATTATTCAATTAAATTTTCTAAAAAAGGAATCTTGTGGTTGATGAGAAAAATTATAATTCTATTATTATTTATTTTTCAGAAAATGTTTATATTAGGGAGAGATGTTTCAAGATAAGAAAAGAAACTTGAGGTACACATAGAATCTTATTAAAGGGAACTATAAAAGTGAATGAAATAAAACCTAAAATTTGGATATGAAATTTTGAAGACATCATAATGATTGTATAAGAAAGTATTGATGAATACATCAATAGTTTTAATGTAATTATTATTAATGTATGATTATTATGGGATGTATTTGAAGATTGAACCATTATTAAAATTTGATGAGGAACTTTCAATACTAGTATGATCATAAAATATATTATTTAGAAGGTAAATTTTATTTATCCCTTGATGAATTACATATCTTTTTTGGTGCATATTAAATGAGGAATGATACAACAATTAAAATTAATATTAAGGAATAAATGTATTTTTGAAGCTATGAGGAAAATAAAAAGACAATAAATTGAACATGAGATAGTGAACATATAATAATTGGTAGATAAGAAGGATAATTATTAAATGAATGATATAATTATGACCCTTATCTACAAAAACTATCAGAAAGGTAGATGAAATAACAAATGAAAACTACCACATAAAATTTTGGAGTGTGGATGAATATGATATTTTTCTATGAATTTTATAAATAAGAAATTTATAAATTATGATGATTGCTATAAATAAAATATTTAATGAAAAATTTGGAGGAAAACATCCAAAGAAGATAAGAAGCCTATAAAAAATATAAAATGTTCACTGGAAAGAGAAGAAGTATGATGAGTAAGAAAGATGAGTGCAATTCCTATGGTAATAATTCATCAAAATGTGAAACAGAAAAAGATTAGAACAATAATGAATCATGTTGAAATAAATATTTCTACTTTAATCAATTAAGAAGAATAAGGTTAAGAAAACTATAAGAAATATCGACTCAGATTAGAAATTAGGGAATGTATTCATAAAAAGACAAAGCACAAGAATGAATCTAGAATTTTGAAGAAGGAATGTAAGAAGAATAATATAGGAAATTAATATTTTATTAAGAAGGATGTTGATTAAAAATAATATATGATGAATATCAAGATAAAGGTTGTAAAATAAGTAAAAATAATGAAATATCTTGATGAAAAAACTTATGATAAGGGATATGATTTATATAAGAAATGATAATGATATCTTGTTTTTTAAGATACCTTAAATAATAAGGCATATAATTTTAACAAATTTCAGGTGGTAAAGTAAGAAACATATAAAGCCATTGGAAGTACTCATATAATGAATGATGTAAAATCTACATCCACATAACATAAAATTTCATCAAATTATACTAACCTTGTTGATGTAATAGTCAAAATTTGGAAATACTGCATTGATAAAGGATTACATGAGTATATAAAATCAAATAAAGTTAAAAAACCTTTGTAAGAAAAATTTTCCACACCAAGGGGAATTAGATACAGAAAGATGTGTTAAACCTCAACAAAATCATTATAATGGAAAACCATATTTATATATAATATTGAGGCTTAATGTATATTTTTAGTGTAATGGTATATATGGGAATATTGAATATATATTATTGGAATAACATGTATCTCCCTATGAGTAGGAATGAACAAAGTGGGATCAAAATTTTAAGAAAAGGAGTATCTCTCTAAATTTATAGGAAGAAAGAAAATAAAAGTAATCAAAAGTTAAAAATATATAAAGGAAACATTTATTTGGCCACATGGGGGATGTTTTTAGAAGGTGTTAATAACTATGTTATTATGTTAAACATGTATTACAATTCGTTTAGAAAATATTTCATAAACTATAAAATTAAAGGAAGTTGGGAAGAAGAAAGTTAAAGAGAAAGATTTTTTTATTGAGAATGTTCTAAAATCACAAAAAATGAACAAACCACATATTATTAACTATGTATATTCCTAAAATATTTTAGATAATTTAAATATATTAAAAAATATGTAAGAACGTGATGTAGGATAAGTTATATTTTTTTTGAAAACTATAGTTTTTTAAAAATAAAATTTATTTGTACAACTGTGTTTGAAGACTAAAAAGATAAAATCGAAGGAAGATATATTTATTGATGGGATTAAGCATAACATACTAAGTATCTTCAAAATATTTGATGATGGTAAGGAAGTTATATTAAGAAAATATTTATACCACATCAAATGATTTATCCATAGAAATTTGTTTACCTAGGGAGAAAGAACCAGTGAAAATCTATTCAAGATTAGAGATCATAGTAACTATTTCTAATTTAGATAAAAGGATTAAAATAAGTTTCAGAACCAAGTACTAAGGCATCATGGATAGATAATTATGAGTGTACTTTCAAAGGAAGATTATGTAAGAAACTTACCAAAAATAAAAAGGAAATATGATGTTGTTTGCGAAACATTCCAGAAAGAAAGGATGGTTAGTGGAATATATAATAAAGTCAAAATTCAATCCACTAGACCACTTAAACTCATGAAATATGAAGTTTTTTATCTAATGGTATATCAATAAAAACTCTAATTCTTACATAACTATTTTCATTGATGATTTCACTTTCATGACTTGTGTTATATTCATGACGCATAAATGAAAATCTATAGATATGTTCAAGTGTTTCATAAGATATGTTGAAAAGGAAAAGGATGTGTATATACATAATCTGAAGATTTATAATGTAAAGGAGTATACAGGTAACTCATCTATGTCCTATATAATGAAAGAGGGAATTAAAATCCAATATAATGTTCCCTACACTCTTAAAAAACGAGTTATAGAAATAGAAATACATAAGTTATTTGAAATTTTAAGAAGCATGCTAATTGAATATAAACATTCAAAATTAATCTAGATAGAAGATATCTGTATGATGATGCTTGTGCACTAAAAATGTTTACTTTGACCAGAATCTAAAATGACCCCTATGAGATGTTGCATAAGAAAAGTCATACTATAAAATACTTTATAGTTTTGGTTTAAAAACACCTTTTTGGTAATGTTTAACAATTTTAATGTCTTATTAATATTAATTAATTATATTATATAGAGTTTTAATTATTGTAATAATATTAAGTAATTCTTTTTCCAAAAAAATGGAAAGGTTTATTTCAACCAAATTGGGTCTTTAGGCATTATATTATTTTATTAAAAAATATTTACTTTCAAATTATATAACTTTAATTTGGAAAAGTAATTTTTTTAATTAATCATGTCAAATTGATCTTAAGAAATTTTTTTAAAAATTTTATGAAAATATTTATTTTTCAATGAATAGTGAGAAATACTAGTTTTTACTGAAAACATATTTTATTTTTGAAGTAATTAAAAAGTAAAATTATATTTTTTATTAGATTTAAAATTTAATTAGTTAATTTTTATTAAAAATATTACAATTATATTCTTTGTATTAAATTCCATTCTTGAATTTGGTATAAAAATATTTTTTACTTTAAAAGCATTTTTTTGAAAAATATTTTCATCACATTTTTAATGTTTAATTTTATATTAAACTCTACCCCTTTTATAAATTGAATCTAATAAAATGGAATCAATATTTGGAATCAAGATGTCCAAATTTGGTAAATATTTTTTTAATCTTTATAAATAGTGATCGTCATATCTTTTTTTAACATGGTATTGGTAAATTGAGTAATTAAAGTTAAAAATAATTTGATAAGGACTAAAAAATGACCCTAAAACTTACTTTTATTTCATTTTATGAGTCTAGCTTTTCTATAATCTCCCAGCAAATCGAAAATATGACCTTTTGTTTCCATATATCTTTGATTTTTCTCTTTATAATATTTATGTAAAGGTTAAAATATAAAATGTCACTCTCTTATTTTAAATATCTATAATATTTATTTGTTAGGGGAAAAATAAAATTTGTTAAGTTTTAAATTTTTATTTGAATGAAAAATGAATTTTTTTATCGTATTAATTTATTTTTAAATTTTAGTGATGAAATAATTACCTTAAATTCTTACACAACAACAACGTTGTATCAAATCAATCAATAAAAAATAGAAAACACGGTTTTAAAAATATT
>CAUJRU010002225.1:0-88076 GCA_963277665.1 Viscum album
ATACATTGAAAATCTAGGTCTTCAGATGAATCCCTGAATATCCTTTTTAGAGTTTTCACTACATGGTACATCTTTTCCAGAGCTTCCACTAACTACATGTATCCAGATGGGGATTTATTTCTTTGAAATACATAAAATCACTACATTTGCAAAATTCATGGATGTTTTTCTATAATAATCCCAATTTATATATTTTCATAATGTTTTCTATTCTGAGTATTTTTAAATATAGATTCTAAGGATTTTACTAAAATTTCTCTAATACCAACTGTAACACCCTGACACCAGTTACCCAAATTTAGTGCATTATTACATATTATTGTCATGATTAGAAGAGATCCAATCTCAAAAGACCGATTTGATTTATAGGAATCGAAGAATTAAATAGATACATAAGTTTTACAGTACATCATGAAGTGGAAAAAATCTAAATTGTGTCCCGTTTTAAGAGACACATATCCCATATCCTAATCTAGTAGGTTAATCGTAATATACTTCTTGGTATACTACGGAATTAAAAAACAGAAGGGGTTTGCTCAGATGCTCAGTAAGGATAAAAATATTGCAGAAACTATCATAATTAATCATAATCATTTAAGGAAATGCATTAGACTTAAACACCAAATTTTTAAACATGAATTTCAGTATAATATGGAAAAAACAAATAATTCAAATTTCATATTCACATTTATATTCAAAAAGTCAAATAATAACATTTAATATCAACATAAAATTTCATATAGATGGAATTCAGAAAGAAAAACCTCATATCCACATATTCAAGGCCTCAAGACAAGAATACAAATAATATTTTGTAATGGAATTGTGTCAAGACACATGTTTTCCTCATTAGACATATAGATTCATTGAGGAGCTATAACGAGAACTACCCATCACTTATTAAGTCCAATGCATTCCTCGTATAAAAAGGTTGAAACATAACAGAACCATTCGTATTAAAACTAACATAAATATTTTTATTAAATTAAACATAAACCATGAATTTTATAAAAATAACACATAGAATATCAAATATATCCAAAAAACATCAATACAATATGGATGATTGTATCATAATAAGTAAATTTCAAACAATTTTAAAATCCTTCAATGGATGTTTACTTATATGAAATAAAGACTATTTGACAAAAATATTTCTTTTTATTTTGAAATAATTTAAAGGACAAATAATTAATAAAACAATAATTGGAAATTATTATTATATGCTTTTATGTGATACTTATAAGTTGTTATATCTGTAGAAAATAGCCTCACACATCGTTTAAATTAAGAAAATATATTTCCTTAATTTTGTCGAAACTGTCATAAATTACCTTGTCTGGAAAACGATTGAATGATTCATTAATAGAATTTATATAAAATTTCAAAAAAGGTTACAAATTTCATTAACCCATTGTCTAGGAAAAATTATTATTATTTTAAATACATTTATAAAAAGCATGGATGTGGATGATAAAGAGGTCCTAATAGATATTCACGTATAAACAACCTCGGATAATGAAGAGATTTTAGAATTAACCCTTACCTTGTACTTTTACATGGTCGAGGGCACGTTAACCTCATGTATATTAGTTAACTAATTGTTATTAAATTATACAAAAACCAAACACATAAATATTATATCATATATGATCATTATTATTATTTTTTGTTAACAATATTTCAGTAGTATCATTGTTTCATGTGTTAAATGCTTTATTTTTATTTATATGTTTTGTTACATAAGTCATGTTTCTTATGGATAGGATATATTTGATTCATATCCAGAATGATATTATTTTTTTAAACTGTTTATTAATTATCAAATAAAAATTCTTTTTTATTGATTATGATGGGGAAAGAATCTCATCTCTTTCATGGAGACGATAATCTGTACGTACGCAGGGCTATAAAATTATTCTTTTGATGGTGAAATCATATGTAATTGGATGGATTATCATATAGAAAGAATTATTATCATGTTATATTTATTATTTACATCAACACTACTCATTATTATACTCATCTATATAATTAAGTGTCGAATAAAAATCTACACCACGACGTGGAGACTGTAATCTATACGTATTCACATATGAACTCCATTTCATTCAGAGGATGAGTAGAATAATTGTTATGTTTGTACCATATTTATAATAATGTCAAAGAATTTATAAGGTACTGTATTTATTATTTTTGTATGGAAATGTCAATGGGAAGAGGATTGTTATCCGAAAAGAACTATGAAAGAGTTGATGATATTATTACCTCTTCTTAAGGTGATTCCACTTGATTTGATCAAAATGGAACCTGAGGTTGTATTCATATCAAAGTAAGGCCTCTAGGATGAACTAATGATTTTTTGGAGGATATTTGAGAAGGTTCTGGCTATTCCATGTGGCTTTGGAGAAGTGATTTTGAGAACAGGGTATATACCCTTTTATAATATTCGTGAGGGTCACTTTATCAAATGCATGAAATATTAATTTAATATACAATAATATTTGGTTTATAATTGATAAAAAAAGATTTATTTCTAGGATAATCTGGTTCTGGGTAAAAAAACACTCAAAAAATTGGTTTTCTCTTGGTTTGGGATACCATATTTACTTTATCTTTTATATTTAACTCATTCATAAATAGTATAACTTTTACCTTGTATTCATGTAATATTATAACAAATGTTTAACAAACATAAAAAAAACAAGAGAACCAAAATTGGTTCATTATTACATATATAAAATTTTCTAGGTCCTTTGAATGATCATTTTATTTTTAAGAATATTATATCATGGAATAATATAGCTTTGGTTTTTAATACTCATTTGTGTCAATTTTGACTCCATTTGGTATTTTGGTTTTGTGTGCGTCATAAAAACATTATCACTTCAAATAAAAGTTATTTAATAGACCCTAACATGTCATATTAAGCTATAAAATTAGTGGAAGTCATTCATATTCTCAATTTACATTTATTTTGATATTTATAATATCAATTATGTTAATCATTCATTAATAAATTAATTACTACATCATTATTGTTTCATAAAAAAATTAAATTATATAATTTCTAAAAATTACAAATAAAATACCATTTTGCTATAAATTTCTGTTATTCCTAATTAATATTTATTTATTTTATTTATCTTATTTAGAACTCTATACTAATAATTGTTTACTTACTAAATTTTTAATTTAACACTTTTAATTCTTCCTTAAATTAAATAATAATAAATTTCCTAATCTAGGAAAAATGGTTCAAAGAGAAATATATATTATTCCTATGGTTTATTTTGGACGAAATAATCTTATCCAATATAATTATGACATTTTTTAGGTTAATTGTAATATAATTTTTAACATTATTTACCCTATTTACTTTTAACTATGGTAAATAAAATCCAAAAGTTACTATCACCAAAAAATATTTTCATCATATTGATCAAAATTGTTCTTACAGATGTCAACCATATCTATTATAATTTTTAAATTCAATTCAATGAAGTGGTAAAATTATTTTTTATGCATGTTTTAAAATGTTCATAGAAGATGGGTAAAAGATGTTAAAAATGTCAATAAAATTCTAAACTTATAATCTTATTAAACAATGAATTAAAATAATTACATTGAATAAATTTAGGTATTATGTATCTATTTTGACATAAAATAAATTTAAACAAAATAAATAATAATTTAATTAATAAAAATGTTTTACACAATAGCGATGTGTTCTTCACAATTCATCAAAAATTGAATGTTTTCAGAAAAAAAAATTACCCTAATCTGATATTGATATTCCGAATCTAAAAATAAAGAACATTTTGAAAAATAAAATTTAAAAATTACAAAAAGGGGTATTAATATTCATAATGACTTGTTTTATTGGTCGTTTTGTGCTAGAACTCAAATTTTCATACAACACAATCTCTTTCATTATTCAAAGGGAGACATATTGTGGAATCATGGGGTTTAACATTCCATGTTTTATAATTAGTATACATTCCATTCCACAATTAATATTTCACATTTAATAATCAATTTGAAGAACTTACCTTAGGAAGGACATGTGGTGAGGATACATGGTACATTCCATTATGAAATTCTCTTTAATAATACGTTATTTATTATGGAATGTGTCACCATTAAAAAGGTTTTGAAAACTCATAACTGAAAAATTTCTTAAAAATGTCGTAACACTAAATCCAAATTATCGCATAACAGTTTAACAGAGGCGGTTTGGGTTATGGGTGAAGCCACTAAAAAATAATCCCATATTTCAATTAATCATGACCATATGATTCTATTAAGATTAGTCGTGGAATGAAAATTTAAGAAACATATTCCTAGGAAAATAATTAGCACCACATGAATATTCAAAAATCAATGAACTCCAGGGTTGAGTTATAGACCACCCACCATAAGGTTTTCAGACTCTCCTCCTCTAGTATTGACCATTGACCGTCCCAGGATTGGATTAGATCTGTGAAACGGTTAAGTAACACACCAATGAAGATATCTAGGTAAAGATAAAAAGACAAGATGAACGGATAAAGAGGACTCGAGTAATCACTATTGCACATGTAACATGATGTATGAGAGATCAATCGGTTTTCTAGTGAAATTAATATATTTATTCTTAGTGTTCGCCTTCTAAAAAGTCAAAATGAGTGACAATGGATGAAATTTATATTGGTTCTCAGATAAGGTATGAAGTTTTAGATTAATATATCATTAAGTAAAAGACTAGAAATATACCCAGAATATTATCCTATGCACGACTTGTCTGCACAGTTTTTCAAACCGTGCACAAACCGTCTAAGACAACGATGTTGAAATGGTTTTTCTACAACGTTCTATGAAACTATGGGAAGTCCATGCTCAGGTACTTTGGAAGAAGGTATGTCACATAGTTAGTATGCACAACTGTTCTCTAACCTTGCGATATGGATCCGTTTGGAAAAAACACCATCCACACGGTTATGAATATTGTGTGGAATTATTACATGGTTTACTCTAAACTATGAAACAACCCTATTTTTTTTAAAAAAATATGGTTTCTAGGTTTATAACAAACCTTAGACCCATTTTGAACCTTTACATACACATTAGGCACTAATTTTAGGTCCAAATTAACAATTTAGACTGAAATTAATGAAACCATACTTGAGTAGAAAAAATGAATCTTACAGTATAACCCCATTAAAAGAACTCCCCCTGAGTTATCCTTCTATGAGTAAAGAAAGTTTTTAGGGAACAAGTATGGGCACTGGGAACATACAATGGCATCCCTTTTATATGCCATTTCATGAACTCGATCATGTTGTCATAGCACCCATGTAAGAGGGACAGACATGCCCCGGAGAGCCTTCGGGATTCGTTCAACGATGTGTACTAGATATTCCTAAAAGGTAGAATTAGAATCTAACAATAATTCCTCAGGATAAAATGTGTGAGATAGGTTGGCATGATATTGGTGATTCTGTGAGACATTAATGATGTTGTGGATGGTATGATACCTCTGAGATAGTAGCAACTGATAGGATACCTTCCAGAATCTCTCTAGAATTTCAAATGGCCAAATATAACGAGGAAAAAACTTTCACTTCTTTAGTAATTGTCTATTCCCAAGAAATTGTGATTCCCAATGAAAAAAATGATCCTCAACCATGAAATCAAGAGTTCGTCAATGAAGATCAGCATAATAGTTTTTCTAGACTGAGTAGTATTCATACTCTTTCAGATCTATTGAACTTGTTCTGATGCCTCCTGAAAAAGTCAAGGACCTAGTAGGCCTGTCTCACCTGCCTATAGCCATCAAAAGCTATATTTGGATGTCCTACCATTTAAGGCCTCAAAATGAGCAATCTGAATCATATATAACAAACTTTTATTATAAGAGAACTCGACAAGAGGTAAATGCCTCTCCCAAGAATTGTTGAAATCAATGACACATGCTCGAAGCATATCCTCTAGAACCTGTATTGTCTATTCTGACTTTCCATCAGTTTGAGGGAGAAAATCTGTGCATAGAAGATCTTCAGTCCCCAAATCTTTCTACAATCCATTATAGAAGAATGAGATGAAATAGGAATCCATATCTGAAATGATAGTATGTGGAACAATGTGTAGTAGTATGATCTCTTTGACATCAATATTCCCTACTCATCAACTGATAAATTCTCACACAAAGGAATTAAGTGCGATGATTTTGGTAGTTTTCCAATGAATACCTAGATAGTGATACCACCCATCAGCATCCCAAGTAATCGAACTATGAAATCCATAGCAATATATTTTCATTTCCATTCCAAGACTGGAAGTGGTTATAACAATTCTTCATGTCTCTAGTTATCTACCTTCACTTGTTGATTGGTGGGACTCCTAGTAATGAAGCCTTCAATTTTCCATTACATTTCAGGCCACCAATACTGGCATCACACATCCTGATACCTCTTCAGGATTCCTAGATGCACTGCCCACTGGGATGTGTGAGACTCTATAATAAACTCATATCTAAAATATGTAGGTACCTATATAAATCCACATAGATGAAAAATGTCTTCTAATTCCACATTAAATTTTAGAGGTTTGTAATCTCTAGATATACACTCACAGAGAACCAAAACGTCTGTATTGGAAGCATCACAGTATTAATGTTCTAATGGATTGAATATGTAACTGTTATGGATGATAGGTAAGTCTTTTCATGACATTAATGAAACACCAGATGAATCTCAGAAAAAATTTCCATTAACATCCATTAATCGTTATCATCATAAACAACCTTCATTTTTGTTTCCCAACACATTTCCTCTGCGACCACATTTCCCTTTCGACATGTATAGGAAATATCAAAATTAATGGACTATTGAGATTCGAACCATATCCACTGTATGAGGATGTTCTATTTCCAGGAAATGATATGCATGAGGATCTTGTAATATTTATAATCCATAAAGAGGTCAACCAATAGATAATTTTTCTATAAATGTATGAAAAGTAATACTACTACTAGCTCGAGGTCATTCATTGGGTAATTTCTCACATGAGGGATCAAATACTGGGATCCGTACAAAAAGAAATATTTTCCTAATCAACTTTTCTCCGAGGACAATGCCTGATGCATCACAAAAGATGATATAACCTTTAAATGTTTCTATAAGAATCCAAATATGTGCCAGTACATGCCTCTCTATCAGCTCCTATATGGATTTCTCACAAGCTTCTGATCATGTAAACCTGACACTAATCTTTATAATAATGTTAATAGGTGTGTCATGAAAAGAAAATTCATGTATAAAATTATTGTAAAATCTATTGAGTCCAAATTAAGTCTTGATTTAAATTTTTTGGGATTCTCCCATGATATTACAAAACAATGCATTTTAGGATCAATAGATACTCTTGATTCTGAAATAATATGCCCAAATTAGTGTACTATCTCAATGCAGAAGTCACATATAGGAATATTGGAATTAAGATTATTCTCTCTCTTGGTATCCAACATTATCTCATGATGTTTGGAATAGTCATTATATGTGAGAAAATAAAATAAGATGTCATTTACAAAGAACACTAAAAAAGGCTCAAAATACCGGTGGAAAACCATATTCATCAATGCCATGAAAATGATTGGAATGTTCATATGACCGAACGACATTGTGATATACACATACTGACTATAAATGTTACTGAAAATAGTAAGAGTTGTGTCTAAAGCAATGACTCACACTTGATGATAACCTGATCATAGGAAGAACATACATATCACATTTTGCCATTAATGCTGGTCAAAGAGATCATTTATTTGAGGATGTGGATATTGATTCTTGACTGTATGTTGATTAAACCTTTTTTAACCCACGTATAGATGAATATTTCCATCCTCCTTCTTAGAAATAAGTATGGTGAACCCCAAGAGGAAGTACTATGATGAATAATTACATTGTAATTTATATCATCTATCTACTTCTTGAGATCCTATGATTATTTGGTGTCATCCTATATGGAGGAATGGACAATGGATCTGATCATAGAACAAGATCAACTGTAAAATCTATGTATCTTTTTAGAGGTAAGCTAGTAAAGTCATCATGAAAGACTTCATTGAAGAGATAAACTACTAGAGTGAAATCATTATGAATAAAATGTTAATGATCTATGAAATGATTTGCAATCTAGGACGTTACTCCACCTAGATCATAATGCTTCGGTCCATCTGTCCCAGCCTGGAAATCCCACTGCCCTTTGAAAAGATAACTACGACCTTATGGAGATGTAAAAGAAAACATGTTGTGATTATAGTATACAAAGGCATGATTGTTGACTGACCAATTTATCCCGAGAATGAAATTGAAACTCGTATTCTTAAGGACAAACATATTCCAAAAGAAAGTGTAACATCCATCCTCAACGGGGCAGTTAATGCACTGGGCTATTCCCTCTATCCATATTCCCAATGATGTATCGATGGTCATTACACCATATTGATACTGTATATCCAAAATAATACAATAAAAATAGATATATAAATGAAAGAGTTTGAAGCACATGTATCAAATAATGTAGAAAAAATATTATAGTCTATTATAATTTTAACTCATACAATATATGGTCCCATAGCCTAATGTTATGATATCCACTATAAATCATCCATCTAACCCGATCCATGTCCCCATGAAACATATAGACAACCACGATCACTAATACTGTACGAGAACTACTGTTGATCATGGGTCAGATTACCCTGACCAAAACCACCACCTCGACCAGATCTGTTGGTGCTATTCCATCTCACCTCCTGATGTTGTGAAAAATAACTTGCTCCTATAGGTATAGAATATTCTAATCTATTTTCACTTGATTTTAGAGGGAATGTATTGAAGAAACTATGAACATGACCTATATGACCACAAGACCGACACTCCATAGTCTGTATATCCAATTTGGGTTTCATATGCCATAGTCATCCACAATATTGACACACCATAGAGGTATCAATCTGGATACTTTGGAGGCCACTTAGCTAATAAAATAACTCTATGTAACGTTTCTTTCCTCCTAAATAACTACTTGACTAATGTGGAACTGGTTTTTTAGACCAGTTAATCACTATGTCTAATAGGTTATTCATAGTGATCTGGGTTTGTTCAACTATTTCAAAAAATGTTAGGAAGGATAATGACATTCACTTATGTTTTTATGTTATATAAGAGTCCATACTCCAAAAAATAGCTTGTGAAATCTAAATACTAGCTAAATGCCTCTATAAATGATCTAAATCAGTGAAATGTGTTGAATATTAAAAACTAACATAGAACTAGGGTTCAGATGCATGAACTCTCTAGATCTCATAGTTCTCAGTGCTAGTGGAAAGAATATATCATATATGTCATTCTAGAAATCACCCAATAACATTCCCCGAGGATGACTAGCCCAATTAACCACACCCTCCAATGATTGGTCGAATCCAAAAGCATATAAGTGGAATGATGGACTCTCTACTCAAAAGGAATCCATAGATACTCATGTATAGGCAACATGGCCTCTATCTATGACATAGAATCCTATGAACATCCATCCACAGAAAATGTGGGAGGATGTAGATGTTTGAACTCACTATTTAGAACAAAGGTCATAAATGTAACCTTTGAAGCATCATTCATATACTTTATTAGATATAGAAAAATATCAAAAAATTGAGAATCAGGGATCAGATAAGGTATATCATTTTGTGCCTCATTAGGAACTCCTAGTGGTATGTCTGGTGTCATAGGACCCAACATGTTTAGAGCATGGTATTGACCACACTCTTGGTAAATCACACGAGGACGTTATTTCAACAGTTCTCTAAAAATGCCAAGCACACACCTCATAACAACCTTATAATAAAAATATTGCATCAGTCATGGAAACAAATCATCAAAAAACTCAGTAACAATAGAATACTACCTCATATTACCCGCTTATATGCCCAGGTGTTTGTAAGTCCTCATGTATATGATTCTTTTCATTTCACAGTTAATTTCAATGTCCACTCCCTTAACTTTCATAAACATGACAAGGCATGATAAGGATATGAAACTAATTAATTTTAGATATCTATATTCAATTTATAATGGATACCAATTTTAGATGAATTAGTGCCCATACACTTATCACAGGAAAAGACACCAATTTATTTATTTTATAATTTCTAAACTCAGTAAATTACCCATCCTAAGTCATGAGGGCCCATAAAACTCAAGAATTGAGTTAGTAAATCACTAAATCCTTACCAATTTAATACAAGTACATGCATATATCACCTCATAACTCAGTAATTAAAAGTATATCAAGAAATTCAATGATGTGAGATGCACCTATACGGTATGGCTATTAGCATGAAATGTGAATTCTAGGTGCCTCTAAGAATGCATGTATCAATTCACCATCCCCTTATCTCATCGAGCTATTGATGAAGTAAATTATCAAATAGAGTAATAATCAACAACACCAAATATCATGTGTCTCACCCAATGGTGAAATAATATCATCTATTATACCCAATATTGAACACAAATTCCATTTTGGATATCATGGCTTTTACCCCGAACATGGGTTTGTGACGTCCCATACATGATTTCCACTTAACGGGTGCTTGGAGCCCGGTGGGCCACATGGTCTCAAGCACATCTCCCCCAAAGAGAGAGGATGGTAACTAGCTGTGAGGGACTATGGTGTGTTTTTGGGTAGTCTATTCCCTAATTATATGAGAGTATCCCATCCGAAGGAATATGAATGAATTTTAATAATAGGAAGCATTATAAATACAATAAATAAATAGTAGATGCAAATTGATGGAATATATAAATGAGAGTAATTGTGACTGTATTAAGAGGAAAAATTATTGTGTAATGTAATGTCACTAGAAAATTTGAAAACAATGATACCATGAATTTACCATGGTTACAATAATCTCATGTAATGACAACTAAGTAGTATCTGAGTCCAGCATAGGGGTAAGAGTGTTATCCCAGGAGTGCAATCCAAGGCATTCAACAGTAAGGTTCCTATAATGTCCAAGGTGATCATCCAAGGTAAAACCTACCTACGCAATGGCAGGTCCCTACGGGCTTTTGACATGGAACATACTAGTCAATGATGTATACAAGTAGTGTATTTGGGGAATCCTATAATAATGAAATGGAACTTACATAAGTATATTTGGCATCCATGAAATAGACTATAATTGGTGTCTAGGAGGGTATTAACTGAAGAAAACAACATCCATGAACTAGAATGGGGTTCCCAATTCCAAATGTATTCTTCTCTTCGAATCCAATTCAATATTGAGTAATTACATTACTTTTTTGATATTTTAATAATGTAATAATTCATTTGGTTCATGACATGTATTCCCTTAAAAAGGAAATACCATGTAGTATAAAAATAGTTTATTTTTTAGTCCAAACCTTGTACTCCATTACTGTAGAAAGACCAAGTAGCATAAGTTCTATTTTATCATGTTTTAATTTACCATTAAGGTATATTAAATGGTTGGGGTTCAGCTTGCTACAATCCATAAATATGGAATGGGGTGCTATAGACATGTAACCATTATTGAAAATCTTATGATAATTCCATGTTATATTCTTATTATACTTTCCATTCCACATTTTACATTTTAATATTTGATAAAAAAATTGAATCAATTACCTTATATGGATCAAGTGGCGAGCATACATGGTATACCGAATTAATCAATTCGCATTAAAATTTTTTTTTTTTATGAATATTCTCCCCTATCAAACGGTCAAGAAAGGGCCACCAAAATGGTCGCTCAAACATGCTGAAACACTAAAACCCTATTATGGCATAACCATCCTGATGATGAAGGTTGATTTGTGTGTGTAACCACTAATAACGAATAAATTATTTAAAAGGAGAAAACCCATATAATTATAATATGTATATTAATGAAATGTAAATTTATGAAATGACTTCCAATGAAACAGGTGGGCCACATATTAATATTCCAAAATCAACAAGCATTAGGGATGAGTTATAGACCATCCACTTTAGGGTTGTATGAATCTACTCCTATGGTATTAGCCCTTGATTTTCCATGGATCACAATTGATCTATGATACGGTGAATAAATGTAACCTGGTGATATCTAGGTCGACAGAATAATACAAGAATAACTACGAAAGAGGACTCAAATACTTACAAATTCTTATCCAAAGTGATGAACGGAATCATGATTAGATGCCAAATGGAGGAGTTGTCCTAATCCCTAGATTTGTCATTCAAAAATCTCCAAATGGGTGAATATGGAAGAATATAAAAATGGTTATAGAATTATGGAGTAAGGATTACATTTCTATATCATTAAGGAAAAAATAAAAAAATTAACCTTAAATTTTTTCTCGACCACCTCCCAATAAAGTGTACCCCACCTGGGTCGGAAATGTTAAAAGGAAGATAATGACCCCCCGAGTCCCACCCCGAGTAGGCCCCAGGTAGGCGTCTAGCACTAAGGGTATAATAAACACACAAATGAGAGGCATTACCCTCTATGAGAACACATGCAGGAGAGAGAGATAAGATAGACACCAACCAAAAAAAACTCAGAACTGAAATATAAAATAAACCCAAGTGCACGTATGTAATACCATGATAATGTACTACAACTAAAAGGGGGAAAGATGTAAGTACCCAAAAGAATGTAAAAATAACCGTAACCACAAGCCCTAACAGCACCTGCAACCACAAGAAAGTAAACACCAGCCTAATATCTAACCCAGTACAACTGACTGAAAAAATAGTTTATATATACATAGGGTGAGTATAACAGTATACTCATTAGGATCCTCCCCGAAGCCTCTTATGAATAGTAAAGAAAGAATGCTAAAGCGCAGTGACCAACAAGTGAAACTAAATCATCACCTAAATAGGTATACTAAATTCCCAACCTCAAAATGGCCACTCTCACCAAGTAACGCATAAAATAATATATCATATAAAAATCAATATTAAGGGAAGCCCATGACTACTTCCCCACTAGTTTTATGTTTTACCCCTACGTTGCATGTCCTGAGCATCTCTCTCCAAAAAGGCTTGCCTGTAGACACCTGGGCGAAGCACCAAAATATGCACCTCATGGAACAAAACTACCACGTCCACTCAACAAAGTAACCAGGTAGTTTTTGGGAGCCACCAAATCTCTCATAAAGTGTATCATATGTCGGGTATTTTACCTCATGTAATTACAACCCATACAGTGAGTAAGGATCCTCAAGAAATCACAGCCAATACATGTTACACCTATAGTAGCACATAGAAAACTATATCTAGACTATATTTGTGTGAGTAACTACAATCCATTACATCCCTCTACCCACATATATGGGTTAAAATAACCAATGTTCCTTACAGAACCAGTAACTACCAAGAGAAGAGAGCGGGTCCAAAGGGGGTAGTCAGCCATCCATCCTCCCACCAGAATGTTTGGGAAAACACCTCCAGGGATCAAAATATGCGGGGTGTTAGTCTCCCTTACTGAATGGTTGTAGTAGAGTATAAAAACACAAAAATACATTATATATTATATCTCACAACCACATTATGGGAATTACCCAGTCTTATGCACAACTGCAGCTATTTTCTCTCAGACTCTGGGCTGTTACTTCTCAGACTAGGTATCACATAAGTACACAAACATTTAAAGAGAATTATTAGATTACTTCATTCCATTTTTATCGGTTCTACTATACATTAATTAATTATTTAAACATTTATTAACTATTAACAAATACTTATTAAATTTCATTAGCATCACACCCAAAGTCAAATGTTCCTTCAAAATGTACATCTCACTATTACATTCTAGCATATCAATACCCATTGTTTTACACCATTTATTAAATTATTAATTATATAAATACTTTCTCATGTTCCTAGGAATTCTAGGAAAAAATTATATGCTACTTAACACAAATGGGATCAAAAAGTTGAGTATATATACCTCCCGTTGAGTCTTTTCCACTTATATCAAAATCATATACCCATCCTTCCTTGAGATGTTAAACACTGAATGCAAGTGGAATACCCCACATGTCATCTCCTCATTCAAATGAAGGGTAAGTAAGACCAGCTTCCTTGGGCAGTATGGAAAATTAATGAAGATAAACAACCAATCATAATCACCAAGAATCCAACAATCACATCCATCCCATTCCATCATCCGTGGTGTCCTCCCCGACACCCATATGCATAAACCAATGCATCTTGCCACTCTAGTTGTCATATGTTGCCACAACCCAAAGGGACTCCATGCCTCCACATATTAACACAACCATTGAGGCTCACATTAAAACAAAAGAAGTAGTAAATCAAACATCTTCACAATTTATATCTTGGCCCTTAAACAAACAAGAGGGTAACTAAGAACCCTACAAGCACTTATCGTTTAACAACCAATAGATATTTTTTCCAACATGGGTAAAACGATTTATTATTTTTTGGTTCCAATCTCAGGAAACCTAATCAGTAAGCTATCAAAAATAATAAAAAATGCATATTGTGCCAATTGGATTATCATCAAATTACAACAAGAAACACATTCGTTAGCATGCCTCTCTATCTATAGCCAAATAATTATTAATTAATCCCAATATATGTTCTTTAGTTATTTCCATCAAGAACAAACAACTAATAAAATAAATCATAGATATCACAATATCTAGAAAAACATTATGTAATAACATAAGATTGATATCAATTTATTTATCTGGTTAAAATAT
Source organism: Viscum album (assembly GCA_963277665.1). Classification (NCBI taxonomy): domain Eukaryota; kingdom Viridiplantae; phylum Streptophyta; class Magnoliopsida; order Santalales; family Viscaceae; genus Viscum; species Viscum album. The sequence goes on from CAUJRU010002225.1 coordinate 14,787, forward strand.
CTATTATGTCAACTCCATTATCAACCAGTGGTATTAAACATGAGAATAATACTATTTCATGTAAAAGAAAAGAGAATTAATGAATCCCATACCTCAAACAATTCTTGACATTCATTAACCACAGAACGTGTCTGTTGGCGCAAAAATATCGCACGAAAGGAAGGGACGAAAAAGAAGGCTGGCACGCTGCCTTGCGAAGCACCGATGCGAAGCCCCCCGAGCATCTTCGTCTCGCGAAGCTCCGAAGGCGGTAACTCTCCAAGAATGCATTTGACGTTCGCGAGACCACTGTGAAGCTCCGGAGGCGGTAACTCTCCGCGAACGCATTTGTTGTTCGCGAGCCCGCTGCGATGCTCCCAAGGCGGTAACTCTCCGCGGACGCCATTAACGTTCGCGAGCACGCTGCGAAGCACTTGAGGCGGCACGCGAGTTCTGGTTCACGGCGCCCCTTGCCTATAAATACTGGACTCCCCCTGTGTCCCGAGGATGGAAAATCCAATCTTTCGGCTTCTCCTCTCCCGTATCGCAATGCACCCATTGCCCCCGGGAATCATGAGCTCCGTGAGGTACTTCTACATCGCGAGATGCCTTTTCTTGGTCTCGTTTTGACCCCCTCTTCCTAGAGGGATGCACTTCACGAAGCTCAAGGGCATTCACGAAGGAAGGGGATTCCCAAGGGAACCCGGGAAGCCGTGGAGTGTTTATGCTTCACGAAACACCCAACCCATACTAGTGATCCCTATGCTAAGGCAGGATCTCTACACATCGTGAAGCACACTGCTTCGCAGCACCCTGCTTCGCGAGGCACCCCTTCTTCGTGAGGCAGTGCTCCGCGAATACTGTTCCACTTCGCGAAGCACCCTCCACTCAAAAATATGCCCCGTGCTAATGCCAAGGCACTCTGCTTCCTGAAGCACACTCCTTTGCTTGGCAATTCCTCTTCCCGTGCGACCCTCCAAGTTTGCACGATATGATTTCAAATTCCCATGGACAATACCACTCGTAGCATTGCTTCACCTAATGCTTCTTCGCATAGGCACGCTAACGGCTATTTCTTCTTTTCATAGCCACACTAACATGGACCCCTCGATGGTTCGCTCCACACCCCCCTTGACCACGACCTTACTGGTACCTTCCCTTCCCCAAGGACCAGAGGGTACCAGTTATGTAAGTCCTAGGGGTGTGGAGTGAACCCACCTCGTCCGAGCTGCAGGACGTTAAACTGCCAAGAGTCACGTCCTCAACACATGACATTAAACTGTGACCCGACCTCATGCACCACACGCAGGGTCCCCCAGCTCGAACATTTTTTACACCACTCGTCTCCACAGGAGTGGAATCACCCATCCACAAGGGATGATATCCTTCTTATTGGAGTGGTGTATTTTCATAGGAGAAGGGCGACCCAAGTTCCCCAACGGATGGTTGCACCCCTGCATCTCCGTACTTCCCCAATACCAAGGTCAGTGGAGGGAGTTATAGGGAATGATGCGCCTCCCATCATTGGTCCTGAGTCCCTCTTTCGCTGCACTTTGACGCACCTCGGGCCTCCATCATGGAGTAAGTCCCACCACCGTGGGCCGCCTAATGCCCAAGCTTCTCTTTGCTTCTCACGGACGCATCCTTCACGACGTGATCTTTAGGTCTTTGCAACCTCTTGTTTCTCACACGGATCATGACTCACGTGGGCTTAGAGTGAGCACCGACCCTGACCCCCACCCTCAGCGAACTACGAGGACTTTGATCAGTGTCAAGGCACGGTACGTAGGAAGCCTCCATGAGGTTCAATCCACATTAATCGGTCGTTCATTCACGTCGAGATTCACCCCCGTCCAGCATGACGATAAATTGCACGCCCTCGTCTAGAAAGACGTTAAACTACACACCCTCGTCCAGCATGACGTTAAACTACACACCCTCATTTAGCATGACGTTAAACTGTATGCCCCCTTGTCCTGCATGATGTTAAAATGCACACCCATTTGAACTACGAGGTCTTTGATCCATGTCAAGGCATGGTATGTCAAAATCCTCCCCGAGGTTCTAGCCCACCCATCATCCAATTCACATCGATTCGCCGATTAATCCCATTGAACTACAAGGACTTTGATCCATGTCAAGGCATGGTATGTAGGAAACCTTCCCAAGGTTCAATCCCACCACTAGTGGACCCAGGAGTCTACTTTCACGTCGGTTCGCCGACGAAACCCCTCTGAACTACGTGGTCATTGATCCATGTCACGACATGGTACGTAGGAAGCCTCCACGTGGTCCAATCCCACCACCACTAGTACCCTCCTGGTCCTCCCCATTCACGTCGGTTTTCTGACGATGCCCATTGGACCAAGGTCCACCTTCACGTCGGTTCGCTGACGCATCAGACCAAGGTCCACCATTACGTTGGTTCGTTGACGACATCCATCAGGCCAAGGTCCACCCTCATGCCGGTTCACTGGCACTATCCCGAACTACGCGGACTTTCATTCCCTGCCACGGGGATACATAGGAAGCCATTTCAAGGATCAAGCCTGACTTGATCATTGCCCTTGTGATGGTTCCTTTCCATTCCACCCTCCACATCATTCATCCATCCACCATCCACCTCGATCCTCGCCTGGACCATCATATCCGGGTGAGACCATGTCGATACGCTCCTCTTCACAGCCACCCATGGGCTGGCCCCATTATTGGCATCACTTCAAGGGAAATCCCTCAATCCAATCTATTCTAGCTAATGCTCTGATCGGGTTAATCCGTCTCCGCTAGATGTTAAACTTGCGGCGTACCCTGTGTTAAACACGGGAAGCTGAGGAAAACCTCAGATAAGTGACTATGGAATATAATTCCCCGTGCTCGATGTGGGATGCCTCGGGCTTCCACCACCTTGAGAATCCCTGTTTCCTGATATAATAGACAGAAATGCCAGGTTCCCCAACATCCAGACATGCTAATGATGCCTCAACGTGACTACTCCCCTGATTGAAGGTTGTTGCCCTGACTGGACCCTTTGGAATGTCTCGATAGAAGCAGTTTAATTAACTGGCATCCATGGAAACATGGCACTGGGAAGAGTTTCATGAACTACGTATAAAATCTATGAGGGAGACCCGGACTAGGTGATGAGTTCTGAGGAGGAATCCACAGAAGGAAGAACCGATATCCCATCATCCCGTTTCGATCAAGGAGTAGATGTCCCTGAATGAGGAGCAAATGCCTCCCACCTTTGGAAATCGGGAATGCGGGGCAACAAGCGCAGAACGTCCTCCTCTACGGATGGACGAATGCGCGTTCCCCGGCAAAAGTGTTGGAAACCGAAATGGTGAACCCGATGTGAAATTCTTGTCTTCAATATGGAGATTAGTAGCGTTCGAGACACCAGTAGATTGACGTGTCACCGGATCCAGATATCTAGCACCTGGTCCTGCAAAGCAAAAGGCGGGCCTATCGTGAAACTCACCGGAAGTCGGGGAAGTAGAACGTGGGTCACTCCGTTCTATAGCGTGTTGAAGTGGATCCTTCTTATAGACATTGAGAATGGAAGGACGTTGGGGCACTGGTTGTCAATTATTTTCCTCTCAGTGCTGATGAGACGATCCCTTCATTTCTCAGGAACCAGGTTGCTGTTACAGAGACACGATCACCACCCGACCGCCTATGCAGGGGCATGGGAAACTCCGCCACAACCACCTCGCATGGTGCCGCTACCGCCACGACGGCCGCCACATCGCGGAATACGGGGCACCCACATCCCCTTTCCCCATCAGAGGTCATCCAGCTAAGTGTGATCAACAACCTCGTGCGCATGTACGAAGAGGAAGGGGTCATCCCAACTAGGGATATGGCCCTCTTGGACCTGGAGGCCTCCATGCCCTGCCATCAACGCCACACTGACAGGGCGCGCAGGGAGCCCCTGCTCCCCACCCCAATGTTCAACTGTTTCCGGAGCATGTCCCTGGAACGCCTTGACGACTCCTCGCCTTACGCTGATGAGGCAGTCGCCATCCGGCTCATCCCGCTCAGGGTCCTGACCCAAGGGCTCCAGGAAAGAGCTCCCGCCCGGCCGTGTCAGCGCTGCCGTCCGACTCTGTAGAAAGAGCAGGAAGGCTATGTCCCTGAACCACCTGCACCAGCTCGTCTGACCCGACGTCAGCGCCCGGCCCGGATTGAGGACTCCCGCCTAGGTGCATCAACATTAACAGCTACAGTGGCCCGAGACACCGCCGACGTGCATCATGGGGCCTCTGCATATGCTGAGCAGGGGTACTCCTTCCCCCAACCAGGATCAAGAACCCAATCGCCCCACGTGAAGGCTGGGTTGACTCTCTGGGTGGTAGGCCTGAGTGGTGATCTCCGCGAACTAACCCGCGGTGATGTCACCTCGTACGGAGGACCTCCCTGTACCACTACTCCACAGAGCGTGGGCCTTCCCCGCTCTGAAGCTCTGCATGGAAGTATGCCACGTGCTACCCCCATCCCGAAGGAAGACCTGCCCTGCGGCAGTGATGCTCAACACGGAAACCTTTCTCGTGCCCACTATACAGGGTATGGAGTCCATCCTCCTGCCCCCGACCACCGATCTGAAGGAACCGTCCATCCGGTCCTTCTCTAACATGGGTCCCTCCCTACGTCCTCTCTGCAACCGGAGAAGGTCCTCCTCGCCCCGGCAACTCGACGAGTGAAGGTCAGCCTCGCTCTGCCCACATGGGTGTTGTTCATGGAGGACCTCCCCATGTACCCTTCGACATTTTCCCTGGTGCCCCTCACACTTCGTCTATCTCGAGTGGGGCCCCACTCCGCCACGACTCCAGCACCGCCCCGAGGCTACATGATGAAAATAAACCGTGTCACGAAGAGCCACCCCGGGGTAGGAGAGTGGGTCGTCGCCGCCACAAGAATAGTCCTGTGAAGGCCCGGGTGGAGATCAATCATGCCCGCTTCTCTGACTTGGAAGAGGAATGCGACTCAGCAATGGAACCTTCTCCCCGCTCCTCCGTATCAAAGACTGGGGTAGGAACCAGGCGCGTTAGACTTATTCTCCCGGAATATGAGGTCCACCATCTTCCCATCTCTCTCTGTAGGTACATCCAGGAGGGAGAAGTCTTGTGAATTCCGCAGGTCTCAACCACAGAATCACCGCCATCATCACCAGAAGCACCCTATACCTCTACCAGAGATCACAAAGATCTATTTTGGGGGCCAACAACTGTAGAGCGACGACACGACCTATCGCCGATAGCAGCGACTCATGTGCCGGAAGTTGTGGCTATCAGCCTGTCGTATCATCACATCATGGACAGATCACCTTACTCTTCTGAGGAGGCCCCTGAATTCGGCGACCAGTCAGCACGTTCGCTGTATTCTCCACCGCTGAGTTTACTATCCCAGAGGTCTTCCTCGATACTTCTACCGGTCCCTCAACCACCCCGGTTGACGAGTGGGGAAACACAGGTCAAGACCCTGAGTCCGATCCCAGGATCTTCTGGAGTATTCTTGCAACAGATTACTTCCCGGAGATGTTCTGGCCTACGTCGGTGTAGAATTTTCGCGTACCAGAGTCTCTTACCCCTGAAGAAGTGGTGTGCTTTTGTCTAACCCTATGGGCGACACACTTCCGCCTTCGTTACGAATGGGTGGTGTACCCCAGAAATCATGTGCACTTCGACGAAATCGGTGAGCAATGCCGCCTGATTGATTCGGCCGCACACCTTGTGGCCCAGCACCCTGAGTTGCCAGGCCGCCAGAGCACCCTTCAATAGAAATGTGTTCGGAGTTTCAAAGTACTCCTCAGAATCGTCAGAGAAGCTAACCCCCATGTGCAAGTCCATAGTTGGGGACACTATTCCGCTCTCCTCTTCGAACCTATCCGACTGTATCCCGATTCATTATGTGACATCAAGGTCATGCCCTCGAGAGGGGTCACAGTCCACATGGCTGACGTCATGGACAAGGAAGACGAGCTTGAATTCCATGATGGATACTAACCCCCTGAGGGTGTACCGCTACTGCTGGACCCATCAGGGAGGGTTACCCGTCAGCCGAGGAACCTTCTAGGCATCCCCATACCCACCGAGTCACTGGTACTCGGTCGAAATACCGGAAATGGTAAGGAGCACGTCAGAATTGTCAAGCACTCCGACCCGTCTGCCTCTGTGCAGAAAACAAACGAAGATCCTGAGAAGGCCACGTTACGCCAGCAGCTTTCTGAGCAGAAGAGGCTGGTTGACGAACTCTTGGCTGAGCATGCTGCAGAGCGGCGACCCGACTATGGTAATCCCAGGCCAGGGCAGCAGGCACAAGAACAATTTCCCCCCTGTGAGATGCCTCTGTGCAACCCTGACCATGCTACATCCATAGACAGGGCAAAATCCGGAACTTACAGTAAGAGGGCGTGAGACGTCTCGCCAAACCCTCCCAAGCGATTGGGCAATCTGAAGAATCCAGTACGGGTTCCTCCAGTCGCCCCGCAGGTTGTTCCACCAGTTGATCCACGAGCTGCCAAATCCATCTACCGTGTTGAGGAACCTGAAAACGCACTTGTGGTTAGGGATCCCCGTCATGACAAGGAACCCCACCCGGATGATTTTATATCGGCGCTCCCAGCCCGCCTTGAAGCGTTGGAAACACGAAAGGTTGCGGTCCCACCGGATGGCAAGCCGTATCCCGCGTGGGTGGATGATATTCCCGCACCGCCGGGTTTTGGGAACCCCATTTTCTCACCCTTCAATGGGATAGGGGACCCTCCGCAGCACTTGGCTCATTTTTCTTCCAGGTGTGGCCCCATAATGGGGACCCCGGCTCAGCATGAAGCCACCAAGCTCCGATGTTTCGTACTGAAATTGGAAGGTCCAACATTCGTCCGGTACAACCATCTCCCTATCGGATCGGTGACCGGTTGGGAGGATCTATGTCGGTAGTTCTTATAACAGTTCATCTCCACCACGTGGAAGACCAACATTGCAGACATCTTCAAGTGAAAGCAAAGGCCTCATGAGCAAGTCGCAGATTTCATCTCCCTGTGGAAGGGACATACGTATTTCCACGATATGCCACTGACTCAGGAGAAATTAATGACGATGTGTGTGGGGGAACGTCAAGATAGAGCTGGTACCCTCCCTAATTACCCAACACTACCATGGAGGGTTCAGAGATTTATCAGATAAGGCTCAACGCCTTGAGGAAGCCCTGCAACAGGCTAGTCAGGCACGTTTGTTGCCCCCTATGATAACAGCCAGGAGGACCGCCAGGGCTGAACCCGCCGCGGTGGCCCAAATAGAAGCCCCTAGGCAGCTGGAATTACTGCCAGTGGCACCATCCCTGCAACCCCGTAGAGGTCCTCCTCCTCAAGCATAGGATCCTGCCCAGCAGTGACCGCCTCAGAACCGACAGGTTCCCCCGTGCAATGCGCCACCGCCACCTAGGTGAGACAATCAGGTGATGCCTCCTCGGCAGGCCCCTCCATCCCCTCGTCAGGGCTAGGCCCTCAAGGCCCCCTATCCAGAAAGAAGGTACCAGACTTATTCGTTCAATGAAAATCAGGTCCCTGGCTACTTCAGAAGTGTTCTAGAGAAAGGGATTGTGCGTCTGCTCGAGTGCAGAAGGCTGCCAGAGGCGAATCTCACCGATCACCCCAACGACTGCCCTTATCATCGGTTTCTGGGGCACACCTTCATGTAATGTTATGTGTTTAAAGACTGTCTTCAAGACAAAGTCAACAACAACATAGTCAAGTTGGGCCCAGCACCAGCGCAAGTGGCAGGTGTTTTTGCAGGGTCAGAGATCAGTAGCGACAGCCAAGGCGAGTGGCAGCAGGTTCCCAACCGCGGATCCCGGAAATACGACAACTGGATGGCTTGAAAAACCAATGTCTGTGCCCGTGGTATCATCCAGGCGCGACTGATGTAGCTGAAACATTCAGAAGAAGTAGCTGGTACCTCTGCATCGTCTTCACAGTCCACCTCTTCCCAAAAGGGCAAGCAGCAGCGACGCAAGAAGAAGCAACACACACCGCCATTGCTGCCGTCATCCCGCATTCTCGGTAACTTTATGCCCACTGAAATGGGGATTCCTCCCAAAATCCGCCCGGTACAAGATGACTCCTCGAGCGATAGCCAGGGGTACGCTTCGGTTAACACCGTGGAGCTGGTAAAGCCCTATATGACTCCCGACGAGGGGGAGCGCCAGGCGAACCACCCAAACGTTTCCAGCCGACGTCAACGCCTATGGAATCGCAACCGCGCCGGTCATCGAGGTACATTAGCAGGCACTTTCAGCCATGCCATGCATGCTACTGAGACCAGACAGCAGGCTCAGCACAGAGCTCATCACGCGCAACCCCTTCTAACGCCCTCAGCTCTACCTCCACCACCGTTTGTGCTACTAGATCAGGGAGAGCTGCCCCGTTCGTATCTCAGTCAGTCTTCCTTGGCTACAGGCTAGCCTCCGCTGTCCGATCTTAGTCTGGCGACTAATATCTAGGATTCTACTAGTAGGCAGCAAGATGTACCCAGTTCTAGCTGATCGCTGGTTCAACCAGCAGGACTCTCTATGCCTCTAAATGTCGAACGATCTCCTGTAGGTAGAGGTTCACATTTGGCACGAAAGTATGATGTCCTGAAGCACATGGCCGACATTCTGGAAAGGATTTCTATCATTGAGGCCCTTCACATGTCATCCGAAATGCGCGAGGCACTTTCCAAGGGCCTAAGGAGCCCCCATCCAGTTTGAGACGGAGGTAGCAACAGCAGAAGCATTCCATACTGAGATGATTAAAAACGCAGAATATCAGGCAGTTATCTCGTTCTCCAGTGAAGACGAGGACCCTCCTCTACAGGGGCACATTCTCCCGTTGTACATCACTGGCCACTTCAATGGCATGGAAGTCTGCCGCTGCCTCTTTGACATGGGTTCCAGAATCAATCTAATTCCAACCCGGACGTTGCGAAAGCTGGGTCTGTCTGAAGGTGATTTAACTCCCTCTGACCTCAAAATCTAGGCCTACGACAGGACCGAGCAAACCCCAGTCGGCAAGATCGTCCTGAAGACTCAGTTAGGTGGGTTAATTTCCAGCACCGAGTTCATGGTTGTCTCTCAGGACACCGCCTACAACGCATTGATGGGTAGGTCATGGCTCCATCTGCATGCAGCGATCCCTTCGTCATATCACCAGTGCCTCAAATACTCGCTCAACGGTCGAGTAGGCGTTCTCCAAGGAGATGTGTCCCCTTTCGCTTCTTGTGAGGCCCGCAATCTGGATGCGGGTTAATACAAAAGTAAGGATTAGCAAATCCTATTAAGTGAGTATGAACCCGCCCCAGTCACAAGTGATCCCTGGGAAAGCATGGATGACACCTACGTCCTCCCGATCCACAGAATGGAGGCCACGACCCCCGACATGGAGAAATGTTTTGTTGTTTCAGGTACACAAGGAAGGCATGTTCCCGTGTCCAAGCGACGACCGAAAATCACCTCGTACTCCTACATCAACCAGGCTCAGGTGATCCCGAAACCTCATACCCCTGTACGGTACCGGGACGTCAAGATTATGACAACGGCAGTGTTCCATACATGTCTCTTCCGCCGGGATGGAATTAACTGAATCAGGCCAACACATCACAACTGCTTTGATATCATCAAATGTGGCCCCATAGGCCGAAGGCCAGATGGGATAGGGTCGACTGCCTTCATTGCTATGGTATCAATGTGAAGTGATTATCCTGATATGATGACCACTGTTGCCCGATCCGGTACCAGCTTCCCGTCAGGCTTTGATATCCTAGAAGTACCTCCTGTTGCGGGAAATCCCCCCACGGGTGGAGAGGAAGACCTGGAGGATTCTCCCCCCACCATTGAAGAAGGCGTCTCTACCACGGTTGATGAAATGGTACAGGTGAACCTTAGTAGCGGGACAGATCCGAAACCCACATTGATTAGTGAAGCCTTGTTCCCCGAGGAGTGGAATCAGTACGTAGACTTCCTCAAAAAACACTGTGACATGTTTGCTTGGAGTTACAATGAGATGCCAGGACTAGATCCCTAGGTATCTATTCACCGTGTCAGCCTCCCAGCAAATCATCGTGGGTTTAAGCAGCCCCCCAGTAAGATGCACCCTTCACATGGTGCTATGTTTGAGGCTGAAGTTGACAAGATTATCAAAGCCAACTTCATTAAGGAAGTCCAGTATCCCATGTGGCTTGACAACATTGTGCATGTCAGGAAGAAGAATGGCAGATCAGAGTCTGCATCGACTTCTGCGATCTTAACCACCACTGCCCAAAGGATGAATTCCCACTCCCAGTGACAGAGTTATTGATTGACGCCACGGCCGGGTTCCAATCTCTCTGTTTCATGGACGGGTATTCCGAGTACAACCAGATCTGGATGGCCCCCAAAGTTGAGGAGTCCACTTCCTTCAGGGCTCCCCAAGGTAACTTTTGCTACCAGGTTATGCAATTCGGTTTGAAAAATTAAAGTGCCACTTATTAGAAGGCCATGCATCGCATATTCAAGCCGATTCTCGGGACATTGGTGGAATGCTACGTGGATGACCTCGTAGTCAAATCATGTCAGTGCCAGGACCATCTCAAAGACCTCGAGAAAGTGTTCCGTTTCCTCTGCTCCCATCACCTAAAGGTGAACCCGTTGAAGTTTGCCTTCGGGGTCACCTCTGGGAAGTTTCTGGGCTTTGTTTTCAGACACCGTGGTATCGAGATCGTCCCGGAGAAGATCATGGCCATCAGCCAATTGCCTCCCCCGAGAAACATTTGGGAGCTTCGAGGCCTCCAAGGCAACTTGGCCTATATACGCCGATTCATTGCGAATCTGGACGGCAAGTGAAAGCCCTTTTCCCGGCTCATGAAGAAGGGCGCCGCCTACGAATGAGATGAGGAGTGTCGGACCGCCTTCGAGGAAATCATGAAGTATCTGATCCAACATCCGGTTTTGATGCCACCCGTCTCTGAAAAGCTGTTGGTCCTTTACATGACCACCCTGGAAAGATCCCTTGGTGCACTACTCACCCAGAAGAATAACGAGGGTAATGAGAACAGTCTCTACTTTCTCAGCCGCATGCTTCTCGATATGGAGGTCAGATAATCCCCTATCGAAAAGAGATTCCTTGCGCTCGTCTTCGCCGTGCAGAAGTTGTGACATTACCTGCAGCACCATGAGGTGCAATTGGTCTCCCGGGTAGACCAACTGAAGTACATCATGGACCGCCCCATGCTGAATGGCCGACTAGCACGGTGGGCAGTGATTCTCCAGTAGTTTAATATCAGGTTCTCACCTTAGAAGGCCATTAAGGGACATGCGTTGGCAGACTTTTTAGCTACCCATACAACCTCCGTGGATCAATCCCTGGTCCTGGATTTTCCTGACGAGATGATCCTCTCAGTCGATCATGCCGTCCCATGTTGGCAAATGAATTTCGACGTCACCTCCCAGAGCCCCATCGGAAGGTGGCTCAATGATCCCAAGCTCAACAGAGTGGGCTTGGGTATTGTCTTCATTACCATGGCGCAAGCCGTCTTGCCATACTCATTACTGTTGTCAGAAGGCTGTACGAACAACGAGGCAGAGTACCAGGCTCTCATCACCGGCCTCGAGTTGGCCCTTTAGATCCATATGCCCCATCTACATGTGAATGGAGATTCTGAGATAGTAATCAAACAGGTTAATGGCGACTACGTCATCTGGAATCCGGATCTTGTACCGTTTCTAGAGTACACCCCCCGCCTAATGGCCTAGTTCTCTTCTCGACTAGAGGTTACCCATGTCCCACGGTCACAGAACGGTCAAGAAGACGCCTTGGCTGGCTTAGCCGTGTCACTCACAGAACCCGAGAAAGATGATTTGATCATACATGTGGAACACCGGAGATTAATTTCCCCCGTCACCCAAGAGGACAATGATGGCCTGCGGGTAAGTCATCTCACTGCCGGACCCTCCACGTCAGGGGTCCCGGGATCGTCAGACGCAGTGGATGAAGGCACTCCCGAGTGGAGGGAACCTTTTGGTGAGTATCTCCAAAATGGTCGCCTCCCGGACGACCAGGCCGAGCACGAGCGAATTTGATGTCGTGCGCTACAATTTACCCTCCAGAGCGGCCCCGATATTGAACAAATGCTTTATAAGTGGAGTTTCGATCGTATTCTCCTCTGTTGCATTCAAGGAGTAGAGACACCTCAAGTTATGAAATAGGTTCACACCGGTTTCTGTGGCGCCCATCAATCTGGGCCGAAGTTGTCCTATCAAATCCGGAGGTTGCGGTACTTCTAGCCCTCTATGATCCACGATTGTATTGGGTAAGCCAAGAGATTCCAACCATGCCAAGTTCACGCCAACTTCCTGCATCGGCCGCTGGAGCCCCTCCACCACACCAAGTACTCTTGGCCATTTTCGGTATGGGGAATTTATTTAGTGTGACCGTATCCACCGGCAACAACCCGCCAATATAGGTTCATCCTGACTGCTACATATTTCTTCTCCAAGTGGGCAGAAGATGTTCCACTCAAAGAGGTCAAGGCCCGTTCCATCGTTGACTTTGTGAGCTCCAATATTATCCACCGGTTTGGGGTCCCTCACGCCATCCTCACTGATAACGGCACCAACATCCGATCGGCTGAACTGAAGAAATTGTACGCCATGTACGACATCCGTTCGAACCATACCTCCCGCTACCACGCGCAGACAAATAGACAGATCGAGGCGTTCAACAAAACCCTCTATAAAATTTTGCAGAAGATGGTCGGTCAGAACAAGAAAAGTTGGCCAGACAAACTCCCTAACGCCCTCTGGGCTTATCGGACGACAACTCGAAACTCTACCCAGGTAACCTCATATTCCCTGGTGTGTGGAGATGAGGTCTTCCTACCCATTGAGATCCAGCTGCCATCGTTACACACTGCAGTTTATGATCACCAAACATCAGATGAGGTAGCCGAAATCCGTCTAGCCGAATTAGAAGCACTGGACGAGAACCGACTTCATGCCCTGCACAATCTGTAAAGGCATCAGGATAAGATAGCGAGGGCCTTCAACAATAAGGTTCATCTCCGCTTTTTTCTACAGGGTGACCGGGTACTGGCCCTTCGAGCGCTAATGATTCCCGGTAGGAAAACGCCCAAATTAGAACCCAAATGGGAATGGCCTTATATCATCCATAAGTTTTACCCCAATAGAGCATACTCCTTGGTGACCATAGATGGAGAGCGTATAAACCCTCCCAGCAATGCCAAATTCCTAAAGAGTTACTATTCCTTGGGAAAAAGGGTCTTGCACGACCCTAAACTGCGAAAGGGTCCCGCATGACTTTAAACTGCACGTTATGGTCATGCTCGACCTTAAACTGCATCTTCGTCCTGCAAGATGATAAACTGAAAAATGGTCCCGCATGACTTTAAACTGCACGTTATGGTCCAACACGACCTTAAACTGTAAGGTCCTGCATGACCTTAAACTGCATCTTCGTCCTGCACGGCGATAAACATCATAATGGTCCGAGCTCTATGACTTTAAACTAAGATCTCCCCCCATCCTTACTGTAAGATGTTAAACTGCAATCTAGTAAGGCCTTCCTGACCGAGGCATAGCCTCAGGCCCCTTGGCCTCCTTGGGCCCCTGGCCCCCTGTCTTCACTATGAGATGTAAAATCGCAAGCTGGTTAGGTCCCCCTGACCACGGTCCGGCCTCAGGCCCCTTGGTTTTCCCCGACTTACCCTCTTGAATGATTGTACGGTATGGTGTGAGGTTATTTCCTCATTCACGTCGGATTACTTGCCATTCCTTACATATCCCAAAATGAGATGTATCCTTGTCCTGCATGACGTTAAACGGAATCTCAAGAACTACGTGTGGCTTGATTCCCATCTCAATGGGATACGTAGGAACGCTCGGACGCCTCGTCTTGAGCCCAACCCCATGCATTTCACTTCCACTATCCCCCTGGGAATAGTTTCCTTGGGGGATATTTGTGTAGCGGGGGTAGGCTTTCTTAGCCCCGCTCATACAACCCCGGTCACACAAGGATTGTATGGGTCGCACCATGTTCCCACTTCCGTTCTTCTATCCTACCACGTCCTCACCTCATGACGCTAAACTCCATGGCCTTCAAGAACTACATGTCTATTGATTCCCATCGTAATGTGATATGTAGGAATTCCCAGAAATTTCGTCTGTTGGCCCAGCCCAAAAGCCAAAATCTTCCCCTCGGGTCAAGACATGGCAGGGTGCAAACCTTTTCCCCAACTCACATCGAGTAAGCCTCAACCCAGATGCACATACCCCCTGGAGATGTTTGCCTCTTTCGTGGATAGATACAACTATACTTCACCCACTCCTTGACTAGAATTACATCATTTTTCACACCCGGAGGGACCCCCAAGAACAGCCTGGATACTATGCCCAAGGTCTCTCCTACCAATACGGGACAACTCCCCCGAGGGTTTTCAAGCAACAAGCCGATACAAGTCCCGCACTGCGAATTTGGTCAGTGTTCGACGCTCATTTTTTTCTCCCATATCGGGTCACCATGGGGACGCTGTGTTTCGAACATGGTCAACATCGTCCAGGATCATCGGGTCCACACCGAGATATCCCAGACATCGAGTGCAGTGATTCATTCTACCCCATCCCGAAGTCACAAACTTCTTCCTCGGTGGTGCTAGCGATCGGGCCCATAGCCCCGATTCCCCATAGGGGTGTACTGTGTGGTGTGGGACTACGTCCTCATTCACGTCGGGATAATGTACCATGTCGTACGCCTCCCCTTACGAGGCCCAGCCTCAGATCCCTTGGCCTCCTCGGGTCCTCGTCCCCCATCCTCATGTAAGACATTAAACTGCAGATCAGTTAGGCCTTCCTGACTGATGCCTGACCTTAGGCCCTTTGGCCTCCTCGGGTCCCCAATCCTCGTCCTCACTACAAGACGATAAACATCAAGTAGCTCATGCCTTCCTGACCAATGCCTAACCATCAGGCCCCTTGGCCTTTCCGGGCCCCGGCCCAGGTCCTCTCTTATAGGAGTGTATGTGTGGCGTGAGGTTATTTTCTCATTCATGTTGGTATCGTAATGACCACACCATGTATATCTCCTTCCATAGTTTTTTATTCGACCCCTATTTGGCGGTTCACCAATGTGCCTAAGAGAACTCTGGTTTATTACTTGGAATTCTATGCTTTACTCGGACACGTCCGCACCCGCTTTCTAGGCTTTGTGTATCCCTACATCATGGCTTCCATCATCTTTCACACCCAGAGCGACCCCCATGAACGGCATAGATACTACGTCCAAGGGCTCTCCTACCGTTACGGGACAACGCCCTCGAGGGTTTCGGACAACAAATCGATAAAATCCTGCGTTGCGAATATGGTCAGCGGTCGATGCTCATTTTTTGTTCCCACCTCAGGCTAACGTGATATGGACGCTGTGTTTCCACCATGGTTAACGGTTTTCCTCTATCTCCACACCAACCCATTAAGCCCAAAATTTTGATTACACAATTCAGACCCTTCATCACTTCATCATGTACAAGTAGAGTCTCAGAACTCTTGGTAATTTTCCTTCATGCACGTCCGCGCGTTGGGGGAACAAGCCACGTCAAAGGTGTCCTTCGGGGATCTTTGCCGACTACCCATTAATGGACGCCCCAAGTATTTTTATAAGGATTCCCCCCCCTTGTTTCCCACACCGAGTTTAACTCACGTGGGCTTAGGGATCGGTTTGACATATGTGCTTACTCGGGAAGTTGTCACCATCCACGGTCCGAGCTCTAAGACCATAAAATAATATTCTCATCTGAAACTATGTTCAGCTTGATTCCCATCTTAATGGGATATGTAGGAATGATCATACCCCTTGTCTTTGGGTCCAGCTTGAGTTCAGGAAATTCACCTCTCTGGTCCTGCCTTTAGGACCCCCAATACGGGATCACATGGCGTAGTGCGGGATTATGTCCTCATTCACGTCAGGTTTGCAATAGCTGCACCACACACTCCCCCATTCTGAGAGATAGCCCTCCTATTCCTTGTCCAACATGACATTAAAAGGCACCCTTAAGAACTACGTGTGGCTTGATTCCCATCCTCATGGGATATGTAGGACCGCCCGGACGCCCTGTCTTCGGGTACAACCCATTTAGGGAGCCATTCTCTCCCCCTGTTTCACCTCTTACCTCTATATAGGCCCCTCGGCCTAAGGTCTCCCTCTCCGAATGTCATACAATGTGATGTGGGATCATGTCTCCATCAATTGTGTTTTATAACACTATGCACATTCCCCGCCTAGCATCATCTCTGCTACATCTGCACTGCATGACTATAAAATTCATGCTTGGTCCTCTCATACGACCCTAAAATGTGACATTATCGTCCTAGCTGCACGATGAAAAACGGAACTAAATTGCGGTGACCACGTTGTAGAGGACATCACGTTGGGTATTGGTCATGTTCCATACCATTTGTCAACTCCCATAACGACTTGATCCTTGTGGCGACATCACGACCTAATATTCTAGGCTAGTCGCTTCACAAGAAAAACCCATAACAAACAAGATTTATCAAATTTCGCTTCTTTTAGTGCAAGGGCCACGACCGCACTCCCCTTTTCCCCTGGCACTGGTACCTTACCGTGTCGCCCTTCAGAACTACGTATGGCTTGATTCCCATCCTTATGAGATACGTAGGAGCGCCCAGGAACTTCCCAGTGGGCCCAGCCTAACCATTGTGTTTGGTCCCTCGACTCGAGCATTTCACCAGAGAATGCATGGTAAGTAGAGCATACACCCTCCTTTACGTCTGGTTTTGTTTCCATGCATCCCCTGCTCCCTTTACCCATTTATGGTCTATGGTCCATCTCAAGAACTACGTAACGCTTGATTCTCATACTTATGAGATTCATATGAGTGCCTGATCACTTCTTCCCGGGCCCAACCTAACTTTCTCTTTGGGTCCCTTGACCAAAAACAACTCTTAAGGGGTTCGGGCGGCGTGATATGGGATTACATCCTCATTCACGTCAGGTTGTTCATCGCACCGTACACACCCCCTATTCCCATTCACGCCAGGTGTTTGAGTTACTCCACCATGTTACTCTTATGTCTCCTCCCATACACGGTCCGAATTCTACAACCCTAAACTAAGATCTCCATATGGGAAAGGAATCTTCTCCCTCTCTCTAATACGTATTGTTGTCGTATTCAGATGTGTTTTGACAAAGACCCCGAAGTGTGGGACTTTCATACGGACATTCCCTTCATCCCACGACCAAGATTAGTGAGATCTCTATTTGGAACCTCATCCTCTTCCACATCCAAAAGGACCCTCAGACGACATAGATACTAGGCTTAAGGGCTCTCCATGAATGATGGAACTAAGGGCCCTCCAATCGATTCAGGCCAACGTCCCTACGGATATTTTAGAACATTTGTGACATGGTCCCGTGTTTCGAACATGGTGAACGGTCAACCCTCATTTGTTTATCCCCATTCTAGGCTAACGTGATATGGATTCTGGGTTTCCGCCACGGTCAACAGTTATCACCAGTCATCACGCCTCCATCAACGTGATCTGAATCTCGAGTGTCATGATTAACACATTTCCACTTCATCATGTTCAAGTGGAATTCCATCATACTTGGCTCTTTCTCTTCGCGCATCTATGTGCGCTAAATGATCGTGTTAGTGTCATTGGGCCGGTATTCACCGAGCGTCCCTTTTCCGTAACCTTCCCCTTTTTGTGTCAGGAAATTCATACCACTATTGCTTGTTTCCCACAATGAGCATGACTCACATGGGCTTAGTAGTTTTGCCAGGATGTGTACCAACACAGTCGGGCTACTCCTCGTCCCGTATGACGTTAAACTGCGCTTCCAAAACTACGTATGGCTTGATTCCCATCCTCATGGGTTACGTAGGAACGCCCGACCACTCTGCTTCAGGCCCAGCCTAATCCCCACTCTTGGTCCCTCGACCTGAAGAGTTTCCTCCGGGGGTACGTGGTGTGATTTGGACTCCATGTCCTCATTCACGTCAGTTTCATATCTACCGCACCACGCGCTCCCTGGGATCTTCCCTTTTATTCCACATCCTATCATATGACGTTAAACTAAAGGAGTACATGTGTCCTCAATGCATGACACTAAACTGCGGTTCTACCCTAAACAAGTTCAGGATGCCCCACGTTAATCATGGGTTGCACCAGAATCTCTACCAGAGAGGATTTCACGTATCAGTGTTGGTCTAGGACTACACTGCCCTTCTATAGCTACGTATGGCTGGATTCCCATTCTCATGGGATACGTAGGGACACCCTGGTATATTGCCGAGGGTTCAGCCCATATAAATCATTAATCCAATCCTTCCCATTTCCGGCCCCCTGGTCGGACCCTCGCCAGAGAGGCCCTGTCCCAAAGAAGGAAGGATCCATGTCCACTCCAACGCGCCCATCCGGCGTACTCCCACCACAATGGTGTAACTACCTAAGCGATGGATTCAGTTCGGACAAAACATCCCTCCATATTCCATGCTTTACGTCCCCCTTATTCGGACCCTCATTCCCTTTCATGTCTGAAGGGACCCCCTAACGGCCTGGTCCCATGCCGCATCGGCTCACCTACCGTCCTGGGCCAACGTTCTGGAAGACTAGTCATGTTTGGAAGGACCCCCTAACAGTATGGATGTTTGACCAATGATCCGCCAACTATCCTGGGCCAACGTACCGAAGGATTGATCGACATAATTAGTGACATGGTCCTGTGTTTTGAACATGGTCAATGGTTGACCCTCATTTGTTGTCCCCATTACAGGCTAACTCCGTAAGGATACTGCTTCTCCTCCATGGTTAACAGTTGTCCCTCATTGTCACGCCATCCCCACAGTGTTCCGAATCATGGGTATCAGGATTCACACTTCCCATTTTCATCTTTTTGGACCGATTTCAGCACCCCTGGTGTTACACCGTTCGTGAATAACAGCATGCTGAAGAAATAGTAATTCGGCTGTCCAGAAAGTTCCTTCTCCGGTCAAGCCTCTCCCATCTTTTGGAAATCTGGACTGGTAATCCGAATCCCGGATGACTGGAGCATGGTCTCCACTCCTATGTTAGGTGGGACGAGAAGACAACTATCTCCTATTTCTCACATCGGGCTCAACCCATGTGGGCTTGGGGAATTGTCGTTGAACATCCCGCAAACATTGTAGGGATGTAACAAGGCGATTCAAACAGAGGAAACCGTGCGTGATACGGCATTGAAAACAATGAAATAAAAATTGAAGAAAGAATGTACCAATAAATTTTTTTTGGTTTGTTACAATACCCGGGGTCGACTCCCCATATGGACGGGTTGACCCCGTCAAAAGAGCGTTGAAGCTCCACCACCCGTTGGCTTGTGGAGTCCAAGGCTTGCTACCGATGACTCAGCTCCCGCTCCTCCTCAGCAGCGGTGGGGCGCAGTTCGTCAGCCTTGGCTTTGGCCCTCTCTACGCCAACTTGAATGGAAGCCATATTTCCAGAGCCCTACCTCATATGCTCTTTTGCCTCTGCCAGCTGGGACTTCAACCATGAGACTATATCATATTGTGCATTAAGAGAGGCCGAAAGCTCATCTTCCCGGGTTTGCATCTATTGGAACTCGCCTTCAGCCTCCTGGAGCTTCTTGATGTTGGTCGCCTTCCTCCGCTGCAAGCCCACGCTGAGCCCACGATCATGCTCCTGAATATTCTCAACCATAAGATCTCGGATGAGTGCGTGAGGACGTTGGGCATCCACTCCCCCAGCGCACAGTTCGCGCAACCGCGAGTGGAATCTATCCATTTCTGCCAGCCATTGCGCTTGGGGGGTGTCCTTGAGGAAAAGAGTGATCAACTTCCATGACCGGCGGCGGACTATGCTGATGTCTTCCTCGTTGGAGGCTGTTTCGTCCCAGTCTGCGCGATTGGAAGGCTCGTACGCGGGATACACCCACAGGAAATCCTCGGCAGGATCAACATCTGGTGTTGAATCCAGTACGACACCTGGCACCAAAGAAGGCATGACAAGACTGGGACCGACCGGTTGATCCTCTTCCTCGGAGTCCACCTCAATGACTTCGGGTACGAACCTGCTGGTGGTCTCGCCAGTGATGATGTGTGTCGAAGATTCAGGAGATGGGGGGAATATCGCCACCATCACCGACATGCCCCTAGGAGGGACGCCACCAGACATCCTGACCAGTCTTGCCGCAGCAGCCCACGCCAGTCAGAGAACTGTACGACAGAGAGGGTCATAAACGTTAGTTGGCAGGCATAGTCTACATATGACGACATGGAAACTGGTAGAGGGGACTTACAGAGATTGAACTCCTGGCACTACTCTTGAGCCGGTATTGACGGGACCCCGAGGCGAGGCCCTCCGTATACTATTGGAAGGTCTAGAGATTCCAGAGGAGCCACCTCGGGTGCTTTGGTCCCACCAGACGCGGAACTGGACGCAGCCATAGTCGTAGGTTTTGAATGTCCCGAATCATGACCCGCCAAGGAGTGAGAACGAGGCATGCGAACAAGTTCCTCCTGCATGGCTCAAACATCAGGGAGAAGTCCATATTGACCCAAGAACGGATCGTAAGGAAAGAAGTTTGGAATGCTACCTCGAGAGCGTCCGTGAAATCGTCAGAATCTGAGCCCTGATCTTCGACCACACCCTCCTCTAGCGGGCTCCCTCCTCCAGCCTCATCCTCCCGAGAGGAGTCCTCTGATTCTTCTAGTAGGGGGAAGCGCTCCCTCAGATCTACAGCCGATAACTGTGGGGGGACCATTCGATTTAGCGGTACCCTCACCCGGTCTTTCATTGGGCGAGGGACACCACTAGAGAGAATTTAATCCTCCATCTCGTCCTTGTATTGCTCTGACTCTGCCAGAGACGCAATGAATCCATCCTGGATTGGGCCTATGCCCGGTAATTCCATCCCGAGGTGATGCAGGTGGGCCCATATCTCGGGTGGGCTGAGGAATTGCCGGTTTACATCCCAAATGTCCCAGGCATCCAGGAAGACAGCATCCTCTGCCATGTCGATATGACGCAGCCGCTTCCCCAGAGCTTGAGTGGATATCCTACGAAATCCACTTGGTGGATTCCCCTCCGGATGGCCCTGCTCTTCCGGAATCACCGGATCCACCGCTGCTGCCATACCCTCGGACGGTGCGGGTCTCACCGCCATGGCAGCCCCGCTACCGCGAGCGGCCCTAGCTGCCCTCCGACCCCGACCTCGAGATAGGGGAGACCCACCGTCACCGACCCAAATAGTTGGTTGCTTCAGCATCTACCCTGGGTAAGCAGCCTCCCAACTAATGGCATACTCCCTCACCAATCCGAAAGAGGCGGTGGATGGAGTCAATGTAATCCGCATCTTCCCATCTTCCCGTGTGAACATGAGACACAACTGCCTCATCACACACGGGTGCTCCTCGTGATGCACCTCCCATTATACCTGAAGGGTCAGCCGCTGGAGGGACCGGAACTGCCTCGCAAACCGATGTGGGGTGTACGGTTCGTAGAGTGGCTCACGATCTATTCGTGCCACCAAAACTCCACCTCGAAAGGCCAGGAGGTAAGCCCGATGTTCATCCGTTCCCTGCCCATCATCAGTAAGTATCCCCGTCGGCAATGGAATGTTGTGGAAATTAAACTCATCCTCCCTCCACACCCGATTCAGTACCATCAGCACAACTAGTTTGAATGGGAATATCCCAACCAATATCAGGATGGAGGGGTGGAAGTTTGATCCCGGCGGCGAAATGGGGTTTGGATACTCGTAAATCCCCCTGATGTGCGCTGCGATCCACCAATACAAGAGGTGGAAGGGCCCGCATATCCTTGGTGGCTTCTTGCCCTCGCTAATGTGCCACAACATTCTATACAGTTTGGTGAGCATTGGAATCCCTAGATTGATCCGCTGCCCCATGGCCAACATAGACGCCATAATAAACGAGTTGGGCCACACCCCCATGCTTGTATCCCTAACTGGTAGGATCCAACCGCAGATGAGAGCCGCGATGAACGCCGCCAGGCTAACTATCGACTATTGTTTAGTGCTGAAACTGAAACCCCATATCTTCCATTGTTGTCCTCCAAGACCCGCCAATACGCGTGCCCCTTGCCCTGTTGGCCCCCATCGGAAAATTTTGAGGCCTCGGAGGGAACTCTCGATTCTATGGGAAATTCAGGAAGCATTTGAACCATCTCCTAAAGTGGACATCCCTCAATGCCTCCTTGACCTCTCCAGGGATGAGTTCCATCAGCACTGATTCCAGTCGCGGAATTTTCTCTGTATCCTCCCACGCGATGATGACGGGGAGGAATTCATCATACATGGCTCCCAAGGTTGGAACCCCAGAAATCTAGTGGACAACCCACAGGCTGATTTCCACCTCCCTGTGATGCAGGTGAAAGGTATTGGTCCTATACCACCATCTTCTCAACAATTCTGGCATCAGTTGCTTTGGTTGGTAAATGTAGAATTGGGAGGACCATGCCGCCTCATACAACCCCACTCTCCTCAGCTCGGCCCCAAACTCCTCGCATGAGGTGCCTACCCAGTAGGCCCAGGCCCAATCATCAGTGAAGTTTCCGCCCTGGCGTAGGTCCCACTCATCGGACCATCCCTTCTTCGAATCCTGCAAAGCTACCTTCAGCATGGTATGGTACAGAGGAGGGGACGTCTCCAGTTGCAGTGGCCTCCCGTCAATATCGTTCACATGGTTGTAGAGACAGTCAGCGGTGATGGGTGTGAAGTTCTCCTGAGAGTGACCATCGGCCACCCAGAACCATTAGTGCTGGTATGGTGTGCTCCTGAACCAGTAAGCTGGTTCGTCCCTACTCGCCTCAGGGATGAAGATGTCATCCCTCAACCCGAAGTCGTACAATGGAAGCTTCATGCACTGCAGATAATCCTTTTGACCCTCCGATAGAAGATTTGTCAAAGAAGCATGGTCTGAATGGTTTCGGACCATCTCCCCATGGCCTGGACGGTTGGCCATCTCATCCCGATGGGCAGCATCTACAAGCACCCCCAATACAGCCTCTTGACGGGCCATTTTGATTCCGGCCCTCAGAAAAGAATTTTTTTAGAACAGATCGCGAAGATGGATCATGAAGCTGGATCGCGAAGCCCGGTCGCGAAGGTCAGTCGCGAGACCAAGCCGCGATGTTTGGCCCATGCCAACAACCAAAAGTTCTCTTGGCACGGACGCGGAGTTGGAGACCCGTGGATCTCCGCGAAGCACGATTCGCGGAGGGCTGTCGTGGAGTATGCGGAGCTTCGTGAAGTAGAGAGGAAAAAATACAAGGATGTCGTGTTATGAAAAAGGAGTTCAACCCCCTATTTATAGGTAGCGACCCAGGAGCATCGAGGCGCGCCTCACCCACGCGGATCATCACCGCGCGTCCGGATCCGTGGCCCTGGTCAGCACCTCAGGCCCCCTTCGCGGAGCTGCAACGTGAACCACCGGCAATTTTGGCGATTTTACCTCAGACGTTGACCCTTCTCCCTCTGCGTCTCCAAGTCTGAGGGGGGGGGGGGGGGGGGGAATTTTGGCGCCAAAATATTGCATGAAAGGAAGGGACAAAAAAGAAGGCTGGCACGCTGCCTCGCGAAGCACCGTCGCGAAGCACCGACGTGAAGCACCCTGAGCATTGTAGTCTCGCGAAGCTCCGGAGGCGGTAACTATACGCGAAAACTTTTGACGTTCGCGAGACCACCGTGAAGCTCCTGAGGCGGTAACTCTCCGCGAACGCATTTGACGTTCGTGAGCCCGCCACGAATCTCCTGAGGCGGTAACTCTCTGCGGACGCCATTGACGTTCGCGAGCGCGCCGCGAAGCACTTGAGGTAGTTCACGAGTTCTGCTTCGTGGCGCCCCTTGCCTATAAATACTGGACTCCCCCCGAGTCCCGAGGACGGACAATCCAACCTTTCTCCTTCTCCTCTCCCGATTCGCGAAGCACCCTTTGCCCCCAGGAATCATGAGCTCCGCGAGGTACTTCTACTTCGCGAGAACCCTTTTCTGGGTCTCATTTTGACCCCCTCTTCCTAGAGGAATGCCCTTCCTGAAGCTCAAGGGCATTCGCAAAGGAAGGGTATTCCCAAGGGAACCCGTGCAGCCGCGAATCATTTATGATTCGCGAAACACCCAACCCATACTAGTGATCCCTATTCTAAGGCAGGATCTCTACACATCGCGAAGCACACTTCTTTGCATCACCCTGCTTCTCGAGGAACCCCTTCTTCACGAGGCAGTGCTCCGCGAATAGTTTTCCACTTCTCGAAGCACCCTCCACTCACACCTTTGCCCCGTGCTAAGGCCAAGGCACTCTGCTTCTCGAAGCACAATCCTTTTCTTGGCAATTCCTCTTCCCGTGCGACCCTCCAGGTTTGAACGATGTGATTTCAAAGTCCCATGGAAAATACCACTCTTAGCGTTGCTTCGCCTAATGCTTCTTCGCATAGGCACGCTAACAGATATTGCTTCTTCCCATATCCACGCTAACGTGGACCCCTCGATGGTTCACTCCACACCCCCCTTGACAACGGACTTACTGGTACCTTCCCTTCCCCAAGGAACAGAGGGTACCGGTTATGTAAGTCCTAGGGGTGCGGAGTGAACCCACCTCATCTGAGTTGTGGTACATTAAACTTCCAAGAATCACGTCCTCAACACATGATGTAAAACTGTGACCTGACCTCGTGCTTCGCACGTAGGGTCCCGCAGCTCGAACATTTTTTACGCCACTCATCTCCACAAGAGTGGAATCACCCATCCACAAGGGATGATATCCTCCTTATTGGAGTGGCATATGTTCATAGGAGAAGGGCGACCCTAGTTCCCCAATGGATGGTTTCACCCCTACATCTCCGTAATTCCCCACTACCAAGGTCAGTGGAGGGCGTGATAGGGAATGGGGCGCCTCCCATCATTGGTCCCAAGTCCCTCTTTCGCAGCGCTTTGTCACACCTCGGGCCTCCATCCTGGAGTAAGTCCCAGCACCGTGGGCCGCCTAATGCCCAAGCCCCTCTTCGCTTCTCACGGACGCATCCTTCGCGACGTGATCATCAGGTCCTTGCAACCTCTTGTTTCTCACACTGAGCATGACTCACGTGGGTTTAGAGTGAGCACCGACCCTGACCCCCACCCTCAGCGAACTATGAGGACTTTGATCCATGTCAAGGCATGGTACGTAGGAAGCCTGCATGAGGTTCAAGCCACATTACTCGGTCGTTCATTCATGTCGACTTTCGCCCCCATCTAGTATAACAATAAACTACACGCCCTCGTCCATCATGACGTTAAACTACACACCCTCGTCCAGCATGACGTTAAACTACACACCCTCATCCAGCATGACGTTAAACTGTATGCCCCCTTGTCCTGCATGATGTTAAACTGCACACCCATTTGAACTACGAGGTCTTTGATCCATGCCAAGGCATGGTACGTAGGAAGCCTCCCCGAGGTTCAAGCCCAACCATCATCCAATTCATGTCGGTTCACCAATGAAACCCTTTGAACTACGAGGACTTTGATCCATGTCAAGGCATGGTACGTAGGAAACCTTTCCAAGGTTCAAGCCCACCACTAGTTGACCCACGGGTATACTTTCACGTCGGTTCGCCGACGAAGCCCATCGGAACTACGTGTTCTTTGATCCATGTCATGACATGGTACATAGGAAGCCTCCACGCGGTCCAATCCCACCACCACCATGACCCTCCTTGTCCTCCCCATTCACGTCGGTTCACTGACGATGCCCATTAGACCAAGGTCCACCTTCATGTCAGTTCGCTGACGCATCGGACCAAGGTCCACCTTTACGATGGTTCATTGACGACATCCATCGGGCCAAGGTCCACCCTCATGCCGGTTTACTGGCACCATCCCGAACTACGCGGACATTGATTCCCTGCCACGAGGATACGCAGGAATCCCTTTCAAGGATCAAGCCTAACTTCACCATTTCCCTTGTGATGGTTCCTTGACATTCCACCCTCCACTTCATTCATCCATCCACCATCCACCCCGATCCTCGCCCGGACCGTCATATCCCGGTGAGATCATGTTGATACGCTCCTCTTCACAGTCACCCATGGGCTGGCTCCTGTATCGGAATCCCTTCAAGGGAAATCCCTCAATCCAATCTATTATAGCTATTGCTCTGATCGGGTTGAACCGTCTCCGCTAGACGTTAAACTCGCGGCGTACCCTGTGTTAAACCCGGGAAGCTGAGGAAAACCTCAGATATGTGTCTATGGAATATAATTCCCCGCGCTCGATGTGGGATGCCTCAGGCTTCCACGCCCTCGAGAAGCCCTGTGACCAGGGATAATAGACAGACATGCTAGGTTCCCCAACATCCATACACGCTACTGATGCCTCAATGTGACTACTCCCTCGACTGAAGGTTGCTGCCCTGACTAGACCCTTTGAAATGTCCCGAGAGAAGCAGTGTAATTAACCAGAGTCCATGGAAACATGGCACTGGGAAGAGTTTCACGAACTACGTATTAAATCTATGAGGGAGACCCGGACTAGGTGATGAGTTCTGAGGAGGAATCCACATAAGAAAGAACCGACATCCCATCATCCTGTTTCGATCAAGGAGCAGACGTCCCTGAATAAGGATCGAATGTCGCCCTCCTTTGGAAAGCGGGAATGTAGGGCAACAAGCGCAGCGCATCCTCCTCTGCGGACGGACGAATGCGTGTGGTGCGGCGAAAGCATCAGAAACAGTGTCATGGTCCTCCTCTCGCGACAACTGCATCCACTCAAGGATGCCACAGTATGACCACACAAACCAAACCCATGAAACCTCCTATTAGAAGAATGGATATTACATGATATTATATGTAAAGGAGAAACATGAGAAGATGAAACACAGAATAATGACAATAAAACATATCTATTATAGAAGATTGATCAATACAGCTTGGTTGCATGAAAATAGAGAGGTACTGATCCGAGGAGTAATGTTTGATTGTGAAACTCCTATGGTATGATTTGAAAGGTTATAGCATATCATAGTCGATAACAAAAAGGACGAACAAGGGAGGAAGATATCTTGTCCATTTTGAAGATTTAATTGGGTGATGTTTTAAGATACATTTAATTCCCCATTAAAAGTGGATCACATTAAACAATGTGGTTTGACAAAATAAAAACATCCTAAGCCATATGAATAATTAATATAGGATTTATGGCCTTTGAATCAGCTTTAGAATCCTTAAAACGAGGCTATAAATGTATTTTATGTAAAAGGAAATGTTAAAGGGGAAAAACTACAGGAAGCTATATATACTGTTCACATACCCAAAATTTGGAAAAGGAATGAAAAGGTCACCTTTAGACCTCACTGTTAGTGGTTACTAATAGACCCCACAATTAGAGGTTACCATAGACCTCATCGTTATCGGTAACTGATAGATATCATCATTCTGGAAACATTGTACACCTACCATTATGGAAACACTGATCACTGAAACTCACAGATAGAACACTGTTAACTGAACCTCAATGATAGAACATTGTTCACTATATCCTTACTAATAGAAAAATGTTCACTAAATCCTCACTTGTAGAACACTGCTCACTAAATCCTCACTAATAGAACACTGTTCACTAAATCCCCACTGATAGAAAACTGTTCACTGAACCTCACTAATAGAACATTGTTCACTAAAACCTCACTAATAGAACAATGTTCACTAAATCCTCCATGATAGAACACTATTCACTGAACCTCACTGATAGAACGTTGTTTAATAAATGGTAAATTTGGGAATTTTTGGGAATATGTCACCTTTAACTCCGGTAAAACATCAAACACCACATTTTCACAATGTAATAGACCAAAGTGGTCTGGGCCATTACTTCATATACCTCTCAAAACATTCTTATCTTAAAAAATTAAAAAAAACCTAAATAGACAATAAAAATTGGGGTCCAAAAAACCACCCATCGAGATACATCTCAAGAGAGTGAAATCCACAAAATCAAAAAAAGATATTCATAAATGAAACATGAAATTTATAACCACAATCTGATCATCATTATATGAAAAAAAATTAATCATGAAACAACTCTGGGTACTTAGCACCTATCTGTGACACACATTCTGAGGTACTCTCATCCATTCAACTTTGTCACCGCATGACATGAACTGCGGGGATAGAAATCTCTTTCATCACCTTCTCCTTGCGGTCTTCGATCTCCACAAGTCACTCCTCAAAGGTTGTATCATCATCAATAATGATCTATCCCCAATCAATTATGTGAGAGTTATCATGCAGATAACAACAGATCTGTGATAAATTGAAAATATCATGTATCCAAATCATCTTTGGTGGAAGTGCTACTCAATATACTACAGCTCCAACATGATCCAACACCTCGAAAGGCCCAACAAACAGGGGAGAAAGCTTACTTCCACGACCAAACCTTCACTGCCTGCGATGGGGAGTCACCTTCAGAATCACATGATCCCCAAAATTAAACTCTAATGGTATCATCCTTTGAACAACATATGATTTATGATGATCTTGCATTGTCTTCATCTTTTCATGAATCACCTGGTCCATATCTGTTGTATTCTTCACTAGTTCTTTTCTCAGAATTGCGGACTCTCTAACCCCAGTCCAGCACACCAAAGAACGAAAAGGTCCACCATACAAGGTTTCAAATGGAACCATACCAATGGTGCAGTGAAAACTACTGTGGTAAGCAAAATCCACCAAGGGTATGTGCCTAATACATGATCCTCCAAAATCAAGAACACAAAAGCATAGAATGTCTTCAAGAGTATGGATGGTTTGCTCAGTCGGACCATCCATTTGAAGACGAAAAGCAGTGCTAAGGCATAGTTTAGAACCAAAAGAATGTTGGAAACCTCTCTAAACCCAGGAGGTTAAATGGGCGTCTTGATCAGAAATGATCATCCTAGGACTCCATGAACTCTAACCACATCCTCTAGATACTATCTTGAATATGCTTCCACAATGAATTATTCCTTGATTTCTATGAAGCGGGCCGATTTTTTTAAAACAAGCCACTACAACCCAAATTGCATCATGTCCTCTCAGATATAGTGCTAAAATAGTAACAAATTCCATTGAGATATCCTCCCACTTCCACTAAGGAATCTATAATGGATAGTGAAGACCACTAGGTACACGATGTTCGGCCTTCTCATTCGGGCAGAATAAACATCGTGACACAAACTCTATAAATGCTTTCTTTATTCCAGGCCACCAAAACTGGCTCCTCAATGATCAGTACAACTTTATCATGCCAGGATGAAATGCTAATGGTGAACTATGAAAATATCTGAGAACATTCTTTTGCATCATCAAGGGAACAAAATGAATTCCATGATACAACAATCGGTGTTTTTCATCCTCCAAACAACTATCAGGGGCCTCACCACAAACAACCTAGTCTCTCCAGACCTCCACCTCATGATCCCCCAACTAGGACTCTTCCACCTTCTGCATTAGGGATGAATGTACCATCATATGAAAAAGATAACGTCTACCCACACATTATCCATATCAAGATTAAATGCTGACAGCTGTTCCATTACTCTTCAGGAATCACCAGATTCATGCACAACATCACAACATGACATTTATCTCGGCGTATCAGCTACAAAATTCACTTTTCCAGGTGCATATGATATTTAAAAAGAATATTCCTGTAAGAACACCATCCACCGACACAATTGTAAGTTCAAGTCATGCTGGGAGAAAACATACCTCAAACTCTTATGATCAATGAAAAGCACAAAGTGATCACTAATGAAGAAATCTCTCCACAACATCAGATAAAACACCACAGATGGCAACTCAAGATCATGGGGGGAATAGTTGCGTTTATGGGGATGAAACTTCTGAGACCCATAAGAAACAACTGACCTCTGATGTGTGACAACACATCATAACCCCAAATGTGAAGAATCAAGAAAAACGTCATACTGAACTCCCTCAGCTGGGAGACAATGGACTGGTGCACTTACTAACTTATCCTTTAGATAATCGAAAGTTTCCTGACACTGATCAGTTCACATGAATGTCTGAACCTTCCTAGTAAAAGCTATTAGAGGTGTCAAAACTCATGAGAAATCAGCTATGACCATCCTATTGTAGCCTGCAAGGACTAGGAATCTTCACACCACTGACACTATCTTGGGGGATTCCCAAGATA
The DNA here is from genome assembly GCA_963277665.1 of Viscum album. Lineage (NCBI taxonomy): Eukaryota > Viridiplantae > Streptophyta > Magnoliopsida > Santalales > Viscaceae > Viscum > Viscum album. Next base: position 45,001 of record CAUJRU010002225.1, read on the forward strand.
AAACTGCTTCTATCGTCGATGTATCCACAACTACATTCTGTTGGGACCCAAAATGCCTCATGAAATGGACTTCTCAAGCCCAAAACTCACACTTCGATAACTTCTGGAACAACTGATTTGGCGAAGAACTTCAAAAAATGGCTTGCAGATGCTCTACATTCTCCTCTTGATATGTGGAGTACATAAGGATTTCATCGATGAAAACTACCATGAACCGGTCCAGGAACTCACGGAACAAAAAATTCTTCAATCCCATGAATAAAACTGGATAGTTTTTCAAGCCAAATGGAATTACAATGAACTCATAATGCCCATGACGACAATGGATAGCAGTCATCGGGATATCCTCATCCTTCACACGCATCTGATGATATCCCGACCGAAAGTCGATCTTTGTGAACCAACATTCACCATTCAGTTAATTTAATAAGTCATCAATCCATGAAATAGGATAGAGGTTATTTATTGTAACTTTGTTTAGGTGACAATAATCGACACACAATTGTAAACTGTCATCAGCCTTCTTCAGAAACAAAACTCGTGAAACACATGGTGACACAATTGGCTGAGAATAACCGCACTACAACAGACCATCAAGCTGTATACGTAGCTCTTGTAACTCATAAGGGGCCATCCTATATGGATACATAGTGATAAGAGATGATCTTTGATGTCGTTCGATCCCAAACTCGATATCTCATCGAGGGGGTAATTGTACAACCTCTTCTGGAAAGACATCTTGGAACTCTTCTACGACACTATGAAACGCCAATTGTTGAACCTCTGAAGAAATCAACATTATCTCCAAAATCATGGATGATAAGGACGAAATTCACCTGTGACCCATCTGAGCATCCCACTCAACAAAAAACACCACTTGATCTCCATTCGCACTAATGAATATGAACATATTATTGAATAAATCTACAATATCTTGCAACGAATACAACATTTCCATTCTGAGGATTACATAATGTGGTAGTATTAGTAAAAATATGAAATCTCTAAAAGAGAGGTGTCCCCCAACACTAGCTCACAGTCTCTACATATATCAAACAAGTCATCTCGACCTCCAACTGGCGTAGTCAAAACCAAGGGAACTTTAAGCCTCTCTACCTCAAGTTTCAAATCATGTAAAATGGTGGTGATATGAAGGATTGTGTTTCTCCATAATGAAATAAGTCATACATCAATGTAGAAAATTAGAAAAGGGTACCTCGAACTAAATCTGGATCTCCTGGATCTGGCAACACTAGGGCATTAAGCGGACCACGACCTCCTACACGGCCTCTTTGACCCTGATAACGACCACCACCATGGTTGGGATCTACTCTCTGAGGACGGGGAGCGTCATGGGGCTGTCCTCTACATTCCCCATCTACTATCTCCTGATCTAAAGCTAGTCCAACTGTATTCTACTACTTTGGATGGAACTGCCTCAACGGAGGAACTTGGAGCGTAGAGCCTGGTGCATGATGAACTCTCTGAGTGGTTGAGCACTCCTGCTACTAATGGAAATGGCCACCACAAGAAAAACAAACACCTGATACCGTGGAATAAACATAAGAGTTTCTGTATTTGGAGAAACGAGATGTGAAGGGCTTAGAATGAACCCCGGTAGAACAGAAACTCTTTTGCCTTGAAATCAGGGAACCCCAGACAACAACTCTAAATCATGAGGAATCATGTTGATTCCCATATTTTTATGATCTGGTCCGGGCCAATTTCCTCTACATAGCCTATACCCTCACTAGTACCTCAAGATATGTTTTCACCATAAATGGTGTGACCTGGGACTGGATCTCTAGATACAAAGCCTCCTCAAAATTCCTCTCCCTAGACTCCTCATCTGGAAGTAGGTCTGAAGCATATCGTGAAATGTTCCTGAAAAAATTCCAAACTCTTGAACCCTAGAGCTCCCCTTTCGAAGGTTAAGAATATCCTAGCAACTGGACTCCATCACAGTCTAAGAATGAAAGTCGACTCTAAACCTGTCTCGGAACTCCTAACATTATATCACTGACTCCTCACGATCCCTAAGGAATAAGAACCATCACTGCCTAACTGATCCACATAGAATCGTCACAACCAAGGACACCGAGTGCTCCATAGGAGCATAAATCTAACATATGCCGATCATGACCTCCTCTAACCAGTCTCCCATGACTGAATCTGAAACAGAGCCATAATTATTCATTATACTATGACGCTGAAAGTCTTAGAGTGTCTTCTTTGAATAGTCATCGTCGTCAACATTTACCCTAAGACAATCTGGTGGAACAACCTGCTGGACATTTTCTGCGCAAACCTGACGAGGACGTCAACTTGGAGTCATACCTGTAAAATAACAACCATTATAGTTCCTGAACCAATAATATGGAAGACTCAAAATAAATTAATTGATTGTTTTCTTCTAATCATTTTAGGTTAACATATCCCAAGTTCTACCCATTTAAACATAGGCATAATGAAGAATGATGCATGATACTTTCCTAGGTCTCTGCCCTGTAAATAATATAACCTTTTTTTAGTATCCATTTTAAACATAATGGTTTGTACATCAGATCATAGGGGGCATTAAACGCCTATGTCGTAGATAGTCTCCGGTGTTTACCTTACTTACTAAACATGAATGAAAAATTTTCCCCACCAACCCATGTATCCTCAACTATGCCTAACTCAAAACTCCATCCCATTCCTCATCCAGACCTCTGATACCACTCTGTCATGACCCCCTCCACACAATGTGTACCCCTCCTAGGTCAGAAATGTTAAAAGAGAGATAATGACCCCCGAGTCCTGCCTCTAGTAGGCCCCAAGTTGGAGAATAGCACCGAGGGTATAATAAACACACCAATGGGAGGAATTAAACTATAATTGAACACATGTGGAAGAGATAGATAATATAGACCCCAAACAACTCCAACTTAGAACTTAAATATAAAATAAACCCAAGTGCACATATGTAATGCCATGAAAAAGTGATAAAACTGAAAGTGGAGAAACTACAAGTACACAAAAGAAAGTAAATACACCAGCAACCACAAGCCTAACAAGATCCTACAAAGATAAGCTAGTAAACAATACCCTGATCTCCAACCTACACCAAGTGAATTGAAAAATAGTTTATATTTACATTGGGTGAATATTATAGTATACTCATTAGCATCCTCCCTGAAGCCTCTCATGCAATGTAAAGAAAGAATACTAAAGCACATTGAACAACCAGTGAAACTACCTCATCATCTAAATAGATATACTATGTTCCCAACCTCACCATGGCCTATCTAAACATGTAACACATTCATTAATATATCATATAATGAAGAATATCATGGGTACCCCACTAATACTTCCCCACTGGTTTGCCGCTTCGAAGCAACGTCGCACGTCAAGAGCATCTCTCTCAAAAAATGATTCCCCACAGACACCTGGACGAAGCACCACAATATGATCCTTGTGAAACAACAGAACCACATCGACTCAAAAAATGTAACCTGGTAGTTTCTGGGAGCAACAACAGCTCGCATAATGTGTATCATATTTCGGGTATTATACCTCAAGCCATTATAGCCCATACACAGAGTAAGGATCTTCAAGACATCACATCATATACACGTTTTACCTATAGTAGTACATAGAAATCTATATCACGAATATATGTGTGTGAATAACCACAAGCTATTACAGTCCTCTACACACGTAAATGGGGAAAACCAACCAATGTTCCTGCCATCACAAGTAACTACCAAGAGAAGAGAGCGCGGCCAAATGGGGTAGTCATCCATCCATCCTCTCACTGGGAATGTTGGGAAAAACACCCCCTAGGGCTCATAATCCTCGGGGTGTCAGTTGCCCTTATTAACATGCTGGATTAGCATATAGACACTCAAAAGGTACAAGATATATTATATCTCACAACCACACTTGTGGAATTAACTAGTCTTAGACACAACTGCAGCTAACGTCTCTCAAAATCTGGGCTGCTACTTCAAAGACTAAGTAACCTATAAGAACACAACCATTTATAGATCAATATTAGATTACATAATTCCCTTTTTAGCAGTTCCACTGTATATTAATTAATTTATTTAAAAATATTTAACCATGAACAATTCCACATTAAATTTCACTAGGAGCACACCTAAAGTAAACTCTTCCTTCAAAAATTACAGCCTCATCATTTTGTTCCATCATATCTATCCCCATGGGTTGACACCATTTATTAAATTATTCATTATAGAAATTCATTCCCACATTCCTAGTAATTCAAGAAAAACAAGAGACTTGAAATAAATCTTGGGATTGGTTCCGTTCAGTTTTAAAAAACAAGAGACTTGAAATCAATCTATTGGTAACCTTTAACAGTGAGTTCTATCAGTAACATCTAACAGTGAGGTCTAATAGTGAATGAGAAAACAAGAGACTAGGGGTTATAGTTTATTTTATATTCAAATAATTATTTTTGATTTATTTTGTCTAATTATTCAGTAGGGAATATTTATCTTTCATATCCTTGTTTTAAATAAAATAAAAATATTTTCAATATTTCATAAATAATACATAAAATGTTTCCTTCTTTAAAAAACGATTGAAATGAATATTTTGTTACTTTTATTGAGAATGTACATTTTTACTCTTCCGGAAAAATATAGAAATATTGTTTTTACATATATGGATTGATTGTATTATCACAACTTCATGAATGCATAATTATTTCTATAAATAAATTACATTATTATATGTTTCTATCAAAATGTGTTTTTATTTTTTTAATTATGTGACATTTTATAAAATTCATTCCAAACATGAAGTGTATTATCTTGAATATTTTTTCCAATGGTCGTTTAATGTCATTATCAATATAAAAAAAATATTATTATAATTTTTTTAGTGTGTATATGATCCATGTATACCATCCTTAAAATTTCATTGGATTATTTATTTTTATGATGAAATGATTCTTATAAAACTAGTTTCTTATACATTAGTTATATTGCGATTAATTTTTTTTGATAAGAAATATATTTGTCAATGTTCTTAATAAAAAATAATTTATGTACTTTTGGAACTCATATGTATGGTATTAATTATTTGAAATGTGGGACCTATATCACCCTCAAATTAATTTTTTAATGAATTATAGCAAATGATATATATATATAAATATATATAGGCATTAAATGGTAAGTGAAAATAGTTTTGTGTGGATCCTTTTCTCATGTGATAGTATTCGGAGTAAACGATTAATACTATGATATTCAGGGTAGAGATCCAATTAAATTAAATTATTTTTGTAAAATACAATTAATTATATAGAAATTATTTTCCATTATTATGTTTATTCCAAAATTCCATGACGTTTATTTTTCTCCTTTGGATCATGTTTTTGTATTATTCATATCTTGTGAACAATCAATATTTTATCATTGACCATGGATTATGATCTTGGTTACATAGGGAAAAATATTAAAATGAAATTTTCATGTTCTTATACCCTTACTCTCATGTTACGATTGTCATCTGACTTGATAACCATTACATATCATATTTTGTGAATCCATTCTTATGTATTTATTCCCCATGATATGAATAATGTTATTTTTTATGATATTCCAAATCTATTTTTACTTATAAATAAATATGGGGGGAAGATTTAGATGTATTTTTAACATGTAGTTTATCATTCATAAATTACAATTCCATCAAACCCATATGTTACTTATGTGGGTTTCTTTAGATATTAAATAAATATTAATCTATTAATATATAATAACTATACGTGATAAATATTTTTTATAAATTTCATATAAAACACATTTTAAATTGATAATAATCAGTAAATATTATATTATTATTATTCTCATCCATGTTATAAATCATTCGGTATTTACAACATACTATTGGTTAGGTATGTTTTAAATCTTATATGGGGCATATTAAACAGTTTATAAAATAAATTAAAAATTATTTATGATTACTTGGTATATTTTGTAAAAATTTGAAATCAATGAAATGAATAATATTATTTAGATAATAAATCCAAATTCAATGATCATGGGATTATATTTCCATACCAAAATTTTTATCAACCAGATTTTTTTTAAAAATTTAATTGTTAATGAAATAGTTTTAAAATATTATGCTTAAATATATATTTTATTATATGTATGAATTTGGTTCAAGAATATTTTTTTTAAAGTTAATATTTACAATATAAGAGGTTATAGTACTTAAAATAATGTATGAACATGATGTTATGGTAATTTATTCATTTCCACATCTATGAGCCATGTATGTATTATGAAATGATGTTTCACCACACAATGTCTATACAACCACTTTAAAATATTACATCATTAATTATATATATTCTTATTTAATTTTAATAGTAATTCACTGTTACTCATAATAGGGGTTTTGATTCAAATTATATTAAATATGTGATGTATTTATATAACATTCTCATCTTATTTTTGTATTTATTTTTGATTAAATAGGATTTTCAAAAATATTACAATATTAATCACATAATCACATTCTATTTTCACCTATAATGGTGCTTACTTTTATTTTAGGTTTATATCCCATTTCATCTATTAATTAATCATCAATCATCACGTTTTTAATGTGAATGGATTTTTTTAATCAAATTGAAAATTTAATGTTTTCATTCAATAATAGATTTTTATCATTTTCATGGTCCAAATGAGTTTTGGAAGAATATTTTTATTTACTATCCCGTGATTATTTTAATCAATTTACTATAATATTTTACATCCCTTAAATTGTTTTAAAATGAATATTTTTGTATTTCCTTTACTACACATTATTTTTATACTGTGTACCAAATTATTATAGGAAGAATTTATTTAACACATAATATTGAATGGAATTTTCCTCCATCATGACCATTCATTAAATTTATGATTTTTTATAAGTAATAACATTATGAAATAATAATCTTATCTATATTAATAATTTTTTTTGATTATTCGTCTTATTTTATTCATATTTTTATGTTGGTTTTGGAAGGAATTTTAGGTGTTCTTTATTATTCACGAGAATAAAAATAGTATTGATAAACTCCAGATTTCTAATGTCAATATGGACGATATGAATAAGTACATTCTATTGTCTTCAAAATGTTTTTAATTATTTTTTCCAACATTTGGATATTCAGAAATGGTATGTTCATTGAGAATAAATAGAACTCATTGCATGATGGTATGTGGTATGTTTACTACTAGGTCATGGTAGCCTCAAAAATCATCATATGTACAATTAATAATGATATATCAAATTTGATTGTTTCAAAATATGTTGGTGTTAGTGTAAGGACAGGAGAACATTAATTCTAATGTCTATCAGATTGATCAAAAATATCAAACATTTCAAGAATGTGAATGTGGATGGACAACTAAAGGTGCACTGTGTCATTCAAGTTGTGGTGGTGTCTTCTATACCCCTTGAGGCTTCATTAACATATTTTTTTACCATTACCATCGAATTGGATATATAACTGAATTTTATTTGTTGAAAATAATTAAAACATTAAAATATTTTATCCAATATAGATGGTATTATTTTTCAGTAGAAAAAGAAGATACTACAGTGGTACATATCTTGTAGAAAGGATCCAAGAATTTACTATGTATAATTATTCAATCAGTTTTAATGCATTTATTTAGCTATGAGTATTCATATCTTGTTAAAATTATATTATTGAGAACAATAATGTTTTTTTTCTTCTATAAAAAAGTAATATTTTGGAGATGTCCTCATTGTGTCCATCAGGTACTTTTAGCATTTGATATTGTTTAGATGAATTTGTTGGGTATGGTGTTTATTAATCTCTTATTTGTAAACCCCATTATAAATAAATTTTTAGTTTTTTTAATAAATTTTTTTGAAACATGTTTCGACTTTGTCTTAAACCCGTTCAATTAGAAAAAAATTATGAGATCATGGAAATAATGAATAGATTCATCGTATAATTCTTGTATCAAATATGGTAGCAACACAAGTCACTTGATATTTTAAATTCCATTATTAAAAAATATTCTTTTATATTATATGTTATTTATATATATATGATATCCATGAAGGTACTTTTAAAATATTTGGTTGATTAAAAATAATGTGGTTTATTATCCACACTTCCATTCTGAATATTCTATATTCAGTAATGATATATTCCCCCATACCAAAAACATAAATAGCCTTAAATCTCACGAATTGTTATTTTATTTCCATGGTATAGTGGGAATTAATATATTTATAGTTGAAATGATGCAATAATGTTTTTCGTGACAAATATTTAGTTAGAAATTTGATATAAAATGTATGTATGTATATAGATATTCAACACTGCTCAATTGATCAATATTGGTTACTCTGATGTACTATATCTTGTACCGATTTAATATTTCAGCCTAAACCCAACGTTCGTGAGCCTAGGAAACTACTTGAATGTTTCATAAATTTACCTTATTTGATTATTTACATAAAAATCATAAAATAAAACATTAATAATATTCTATCTACACACCATAGCATAATGGTATTCTAAAAAGGGGGAATAATTTCACGAAATGCGATGGAATATAATTATATGGTATATAATTATTATTTATAAAAAGGGTGATGTTTTATTCATTATGGTATGTGTTTTGAATAGAGTTTTTACTTTCTTAAGAAGCTTAAATTGCCTCTATGATATGTTTTACTTATTGATACAAATTGTATAATAATGAACAATTTTCATAGGTTATTGCATTAATAGAATATTAAATCCATACATATTTATATTTGATAAAGTAATTTTCCATTCTTACCTATTAAAAGGAAATGATAATGTATCAGAAAAAATGATAAATCAGAGGAGTAGAATCCTGTGATGTTTTGTGATTGATGATATATTCAACCTAATACATAAATAATGAATTGAATATAGTAGACCAATTTAAAATGATTGAGGAATATTAAAAAATAGCATTAAATATATATTTATTTATAGTTTAATATCAATGAATCATTTCCCAATGAATCCATGGGTGAACATGTATCCACAATCAATAAAAATTAAATAATTCAACCATTATGAAATTAATTTAATCCCTGAAATTCAAAACAATGTTATTAATCATTCATTCAGACAAGTAGAAATATCATAATATATAATCTGAAGAATTTTACATGTCATCTTTAATGTTATTAATCATTTCAATTATTATAGGAAAAGGAATTGTTAAATTTCACAAATGAATATGTTGGTCGGAGTAGATACCCAAGAGGGGGGTGAATTGAGTTACAATTAAAATTTTTTGTTTAAAATACTTCTCTTAATATCCCCCAATTTAAAAAAAGATAAACTATTGTGAATTTATAATTATTGTAAATGTTAAATACGTTTCTCAATGATTGATTTGGTCTCAGTTAATTTAATCAGAAGATTAAATTAACTTTTGAAACTAACTTACTGATTCATAATAAATAAAAATGCTTGATAATTTTACTGTTAAAGTAACTTTAAAAAATTGTATTTCAATGTAATTATCATAGGAATATGAAATATATAAATAGTATACTTTTAAAAGTAATCAAAGATGCATTGAAAATTTAATGAAGAGGTTTAATCTCAAGCTAAGACTTAGTCCTCTCAAAATATTTATATAAATTTGATCAACACCATGGATCAGGGTAATACAAAGTGAAAAACATTTTCTAGGTACAAAAACCTCTACCACAGTTCTACGTGGGAAAACCAACAATAGGTCACAAGATTTCCAGTTCTTACATAACCTCTACCACTGACCTGAGTGGGAAACAAGGGAGTTATTGAGTTCGGATGAGGATTTAGAAATCCTCCAGCTTAGCATAGGAGACAGTTAGTGTATGAAATATATAGAATATACACAATGCTCTAAATTTAAATAAAAGAATCACTATAAGAATATATAAGAGTTTATAAAGCTCTAGTGATGTGAAATGCATCTTTGGACTCTTTGGCTTAATAAAAAAAGCTTGTAAATCTTTCTCTAGGTTTTTTCTAAAAAACAATGTATCATTTTCGTTTTTTATTTTCAGGTTCAACTTTATCATCTTGAGTGCATGAAGAGTTCGTTTTAGTTATTCACTCAATATGCAGATTTTGTTCCCCAATAGAATGAGTGGCTTTGTGTATGTCCATTGCTCTTCTAGTATGAATGTAGTTATATCCTTTTGTGTGAATGCAACACGTTTCAATGTTGTTCTGCATTTTCCATTAACACCCTTCACATGCCTTCTTGGATCTTGATTCATCTGTATCTACCCAGTCTTTGTCCTTCCCTTTATAGTTATCAGCTCTGGTAAAAAGAATGATTACCTTTTTCATGGTTACTAGGTACGGTACCCTGACATTCCAACAAATATCATTAAATATCATTAATTTCATTAAAAAAATCATATATGATCGTTGCATAATAAATAAATAGTATTGAGAGTATATAGTTTAACTGGTCATGCTTTTGTCAGTAGTATTCTCTTGGTAACAGTTGACTTTATGTAGTAGTGACCTTCTATCGGTAGCTCATTGATCAGGTACCGGTAGCTCTTGTTATCAGTAGTTTTGGAACTTGTATCAGTATCTCAAGGTATCGGTAGCTAATTGATCTTGTATCAGTAGCTCTTGGTATCAGTAGCTGTTTGATCTTGTATTAGTAGCTCGTGGTAACAGTAGCTGATTGATCATTTATCGGTAGCTCTATATACCAGTTATTCCATCTATCGATTGACTTTGCTTCTATCGGTAGCTCTTTTTGTATCGGTGGCTTCGTGGTTATAAACTTGTTCATATCAGCACTTACTCTATCGGTAACTCAGGTGTAATAGTAGCTTGTATCAGTAGACTTTTAGTATATGCATATCAGAAGAATTTTTCTATCAGTAGCTCAGTTTTTGTCAGTATCTTTCTGTATTGGTGGACCTGATCTATCAGAGACATGCATACCTGTGAACATATACGTATCGGTAGCTCTGCATATCGGTGAACTTTTCATATCGGTGACTACGTTTATCGATATACTATGTCTATCAGTAGCTATAGGCATATCAGTGACATAACACATCTGTTTTATGTAGAACACATCCGATTGAGATTGAATTAGTTCAAAACCTCATATAAACATAGATAAAACTATATTAGCATATTTCAAGGATTATTTTAATATTATTATCAACTTGATCATATATTAAAATAATTAATATATATAGATACACATTATTTAGGATTATCAATGTATGTGAATGTATAATTGGGATTATCAAAAAAGGTGAGGTCAACAATTTCCCCCTTTTTGATAATCACAACTTATGATATTATAACCTCAATATAATTAGTAGTGAATTAGTGTATATATCATTAAATTCAATTGTATTAGAGAAAACAATATATGATTTGAAATATGAAATTTACCAGAGGTAGAGTTAAATGAAATGGTATCAAGGGTACAAAGCATAGTAGCTTTCCCTTAGAATATTAGCTATCCCTTAGATAAAATTTCTCCCCCTTTCACGTAAAAGATTCTATTCCCAGATATAATTTTTCTTTCTTTATAATATTTCTCCCCCTTTGTGATAATCATAATGTTGGAAACAACAAAGAGAAAAATGAACAAAATGAGAAAGAAAAGAAATCCACTTGTATTTCATGTTGAAAAAAGTTACAAGGAAATAAAACAAAATATATGGGATTCCTATAAAATATCTTATCCACTTATTCAATCCACATCCTAAATGAGAGATTTTCCCTTTGGATAATATGATGATTCAGACTATGTGGATGCAGCTAAAGTCTTAGGAATTCCAAAAATGATCACAGGAGGCTGAGCCACTGAAAATGTTTGTGGCCTATATCGAGTAGTTCTTTGAGTGATCATAGGAGTAAGGCTTCAAATTTTTTGGGTTGGAGTCATCTAAATAGGAGATGGAATAGAGGTATAGGTAGGAAAATATGGAGGTATAATCACTGGTCTAACATCGATATATATGAAAGGCACCAAAAGATTTATAAAATCCATAATTATTCCTCCTCCTCTCTCCATAGAAGATATTAAAATAACCCTTGTTCACCATGATTTTATCCAAGGGTGGAGTCAGTTCCCTTAGCTTGCTGACTTTCCCTCTGAAGGCTTGATTAATTTGAGGTAACTTCATGTTTTCTAATAGATGTTTGAAGTGATTTTTGAGTTGATGTTTGGTATAAATTCGTTTGAAAAAGTAGTCTACCATGTCTTTCACTTCATTTTAAAAGGCATAAGCTTCTCTAATATAGCCATGAACTATCTTCATTATCTCTCTATCTATATATCTAGTAGAAATCACCACTTTTTTCGGTCGGATGAGTCCATAGATCCACTGATAAGATTTTTCACTTGGGAATCCTGGGTGCTGAAATGATCTTTCAAGGAGGTTTTAACACCTTCAAAGTCTGAAACCATCTGGCTCACAACACCTTTGAAAAAAGATAATTCTTTATCTGCTTGGGATTTAAAAATAATATAATATTCTAAAGAGATAACATATTTATTTAGATCTTCAACATCCTCTTCCAGTCTAGAAAACTGATTCTGGAAAGCTGTAATTTCATCCACTATTTCATATATAATGGTAGACATATTAAAACCGAGAGAGAGTTCAAAAGACTTTTCTAAATTTCATATATCTTCAACAATGCAGTGATTTAACTCGCCTACAGAGGAACTAAAATATTCTTTCAAATCATTCTTTAAGGATTCAAGAACACCCCGGGTGATCATATCTACACGTGAAACCACAACAGGTGCTCTTTTAGAAGCTATACTGGCCACTGAGTCATTCATAATAGATTTAATTGATGCTACCAGTGAAGCTTCCATTTTCCATACTTCTTCCACAAAACTAATTTTGATATCAGACTATAGCTTATCCAGATCATGCATTCTGACCACATCTTCAGGTAACAACTCAGTCTGAAAATCATAATTTGTTTTTGGTCTATTTATGGATACCTCATTATCAGAATTGGGATAATCCAATCCAAAAATCACAAAAACCGGGTCTTCTACCCAATCCAGAATTTCAACAGCCACTGAAACACTAACAAATCTGGTATTATTCTCCCCCTAAACTAGTGCATTCTCTTGTACAACAAGAGCATTCTATGAAGTCCTTTATTCATCAGAAGAAGATTCTTCTACTATCACCTCCATCTCGGCAACAGCTGCAATAGAAGGAGGCTCCTCTAGATTAGGCACATGTCCTTTTATATCTCCCACTATATCATTAAAAACCACAATTGAGCTTCCAATCAATGGACTCAAACTTATGATAGTAGAATCAGAGGCTTCAGATTCATTTTCCATTTATTATTCATTGTCAGGGACTGGCTAGTCTTCCTGATTAGCAGGAGTTTATTATAATTCTTCTAAAGATTCGTTTTCTGAAGAAACAAATTCAGCAACAGAACATGGAGGCATGTCCAGATCCCTTCTATTTTCCATAGAAGTATCTTCTTCATCAGTCTCATCACTATACTTAGGTTCTTCATCAATAGGTCCTAGACCTAGATACCTCACACCCTTAGGCCTTAAAGGATGATTCACATGATTGAATTTATCATACACCATTCTTTTCATCATTAAACCATTCTCCTCTCATTGGGTCTCAAATTGGCTTCTTATATTTTCAAATTGTGCTTGTGATACAAAATTTATTCTTTACTACCACTGTCTCATCTTGACACTCAGCAAATCATTTCACATTGATCATTACTGAGATCAATTTGAAAAAGAATAAGGAATTTATTTTTGATTTTTTCTTGGTCATGTCCTCCATTTTAAACAATAGCAATCTGCACATATTCACTTTCAAACAATGTCTAAAGATATGTATGAGATATATATCTTGATATGTTAAATTCTTAAAGTCCCATCCCCTTGGTATTAAGACATGTTGAACAAATTTGAATTGAAAATCTGTTCTCTCCATCCATTTCAGCAGCCACCACTTTTCTTTGATTTCCACTACCTGTGAGCTCTTCTAAAGATTTATAATAATAAAAAATATAAGTTTTAGGTGGTATTTCATTCGAGACATATCCAGAAACACCATCATGTGGGACCATGAGGCATTCATCCCACTCAACAGATGAAAAATATATCTTCTTTCCATTAACAAAATAAATCACTTGATTCTCATCCTTTGACATCTCAAAGCTCACAAACTCATAAACTAGTTTCACTATTCGAAAATAAATCTAACTACTTTTGATCTTCAATCACCTCAAGAACAAATGATTGTCTAGCCAACAAACATTCCACACACATCTCTTTTTCCATCACTATATCTCTATTTTTCAAATTTGGGCATACTGGTTTCCTCCCCGACCAGGTTCTACTTATTCTACCACTAGATTCTGGATCTGTCTTATACTTCTTAACATTCATCTCATCAATGTCATCTTAAATGATAGGAAGATTGGTTTTTTCAATCTCTAGTCGAGGTACATAGGGTTTTTGAGAAATTCGAGAGCTAAGGCTTGAGGGAAAAGGGTTTGAGGCTTGGTGGAATGATATGAAACTAGGACATAGTTTTATCATTTAGGAATCATAAAATAAATAATAAAAATATAAGTATAAATGATTCATATTCTAGCGGAAAACAGAAGTTTAAAATAGCGCATACTCATCGGTAGGCTTTATCGGTGAGAATTAATATCAGTGAGGTCCATCATTGATGTTTTTACATCGGTGAGGTTATTACATCAGTGAGGTTTTAACATCGGTGAGGATTTCACATCAATGATATTTTCACATCGGTGAGGATTTCACATCGGTGAGGTACCCACTGATCAATGTTAATCATTCCTAACACATATCTAATGTATGCTAACCTATCCGAACTTAAAGGATTGGTAAAAATGTAAGCTAATTGATTTTCAGTACCTATAAATACAAGAGTAATATCAATTTTTTTGGTAATGATCTCTCAAAAAGTGGTGCTATACATCAATGTGTTTGGATCTAGAGTGAGATATAGGGTTCTTTGAAATTTTCATTACACTAGTGTTATCACAGTTAATTGAAACATGCTTAAAACCATATCTATAGTCAAAAAGAGTATATTTCATCCAAAGAATTTGTGCACAACAACTACCGGCAACAATATACTCTACTTCAGCAGTAGACAAAGCTATAGAATTTTGCTTCTTACTACACCAAGTTAATAAGGATTTTCCCAATAAATGACATGTTCTAGATGTTCTTTTTATATCCATCTTGCAACCAACCGAGTCAGTATCTGAATAACTCATTAGATTAAAATATTGTCCTTTTGGGCAAAACAAAACCAATATTACAGTGTGTTTAAGATACTTGAAAATTCATTTAACATTAAGTAAATGAGATTCTTTTAGATTATCGTGAAAATGTGCACACATACAAACACTAAACATAATATCGGATCAACTAGTAGTAAGGTAAAGTAAGCTTCTAATCCTAACTCTATAATTGTTTTGATCCACTTGTTTCCCAGTTTCATCGGCATACGATTTACAGACTATACTCATAGGAGTATCACATTCCTTAATAATATCAAAACCAAACCATTTTAAAATATCCTTTTTATATCTATTTTATTTTAAAATAATACAATTTTCAATTTGAAAAACATGAAATCCATGAAAATATTTGTGTTTTCCCATTAAACTCATTTCAAATTCATTTTTCATTATCATTTAAAAACTAGTACATAAAGAATATTTATAAGATCCAAAAATAATTTCATCAACATAGATTTGTACTATAAAAACATCTTTAGAAATTCTTTTAATAAAAAGAGTTGGATAAAAAATACCTTCAATAAAACATTTTGAAATAGGAATATTACAAATTATATCATACCAAGCTCTTGGATCTTGTTTCAAACCATATAAAGCTTTAGAAATCTTGAAAATTCTATTTGGAAAATGAGGATTAGTAAATCCAGGTGGTATTTCAACAAAAATAGCTTCAATTATAAAACCTTTTAGAAAGGAACTTTTGACATCCAATTGATAGAACAGGAAATTCAGATGAGAAGCATAGGCAAGTAGGATCCTAATGGATTCTAATATAGATACAGGGGAAACGCATTCCTCATAGTCTATACCTTCCTATTGACTATATCCTTGTGCAAATAACCTAGCTTTGTTTCTAACTATGTTAAATGATTCTTCAAATTTGTTTCTAAAAACCCATTTAGTGCCTATTGTCAATGTGTCCTTAGGTATGGGAACTAATTCCCAAAAATTGTATCATTCAAATTGATTTAACTCATCTTGCATAGAATTTACCCAATATTCATCATTGATATTTTTAAGTTCTAGCTGTGAAAGAAATGCTTGATATTCAACCCGGTTTCGTAGAGAATCTCTAGTCTATGTCCCTCTATCAAGATTACCAACAACAACATATAAATGATTATTCTTTAAAATATGAGTTGATCTAGTAATGATTGACTAGAAATTTTAGGCTCTTTTCTGAGTTCAGGTTCTTTTAAATCAGATTCTAGAATATGTCCAGAACTGGATGTTTTTATAGTTGGTTCATTAGTTTTATCATTATGGTCTAGAACAGTCAAATCTTCTTCATGATTTTGAAGAGAATACATAGGTTAATGTGGAATAGTTTCATCAATCATGATGTGAACAAATTCTTCCACACATTTGGTTCTTTTCATAAAGACTCTATAGGCTTTTCTAGTTAATGAATTACCAAGATAAAATAATTCATCACTTTTGGAACCAAATTTGTCAAGATTATCCTTGGTATTTATAATAATGACATTACAACCCATGACTCTAATGTATCTAACATTAGGATTCCTATTGTTCCACAGTTCATAAGTGGTCTTCTTATGAACAGGTCTAATGAAGACTCTATTGATAAAATAACAAGTTGTATTGCCAGCTTCATTCCAGAAATTGATAGGCTCGTCATACTCATTAAGAATAGTTCTTGAAATATCTTAAAGGGTTCTATATATTATTTCTACTACACCATTCTTCTAAGGTGTTCTTGGGGAATAAAAGTTATGAATATAGCCAATATACGAGCAGTAAGATTCAAACTCATGATTTTCAAACTCACAACTCTAATCACTTCGTAGAGTTTTAATCATAAGACCACTATGTTTCTCTAAAGACCCGGAGTATTTGACAAAATAATAATAAGCTTCACTTTTGTGAGCTAAGAAGTATAGCCAAGTATATCTAAAAAATTCATCTATAAGGAAATAGACATAGTGCTTCCCATTTAAAATAGAAATTCTAAAAGGTCCAAACAAATCCATGTGAACCAACTCGAGTGGTTGAGAAGTTGAAACATCATTATTTTATTTAAAAGTCATGTTATATTGTTTTACCATTTGATAGGGATTAAAAACATTTTTAGTTGGGAATTCAATATTAGGTACGTATCTAACTAAGTTCTGCTTAGTCGGTTTTCTAAGTGAATGAATGGGTCAATGTTCTATTATTCTATGTGAAATCCAGGATTGTTGATGAAATGAATTTAAACAGATAATATTTTTCTTTGGTAGAGAATTCAAATCTACACCATAAACATTTAATTTCTCAATGAAGAAAATACTAAATCATTTTTATAGTTAAAAACAATACAAGAATCATTTTAAAACATAACATTGAAACCACCATCACATAACTGAGGAATACTCACAGATTATATTTACGTCCATCAACATATTAAACATTAGAGATTAATACTGAATTAATGTTACCAATCTGGACTAGGCCGATCATTTTTCCATTATAATTATCACCAAAGGTGACATAACCTTCATCAACCATTATTAAGATTTTAAATCATGAATAGTCTCTAGACATGTGACTTGAATATCCACTATCCAAGTACCATAACTTCTTATGAGAACTATTTAACCAGTTCTCCTACAAAATAAATTTAGATGGTAAATTATTTTTTACCCAGATCTTCTTGGGTCCAGACAGCATAGAAAGAAAAGTTTTAGGTTCCCCGATTTGTCCTATGGGTTCCATATAATATATAGATTAAATATATTTTGAATCATAAAATCTATTTGATCTATAACAATGCGAGTAACTAGTTGAAGCATATGTATTTCCAGAACTAGAACTAGCAGAATTTTGTCCAGATTTAGGAATAAATCTAATTTTTGTAAAATGTCTATGTCCAGGTTGGTATCCTAAACCAGTAGTGTACTTTGGTCCCACTTGTCATCTTAGAATTTGTGTAAGGGTGTTATTTCCATTTTTGAAAATTTCTAAGTACTTGCTCAGTTTCTCATTAGACATTTTTTGTTCATTATTTTCCTTAAATAATTTATCATCCATTTCCTTTTCAATCTCAAGAGAATATTTAACAATGCTAGATAAATCATGATATTTCATTAAGGATTTGTACTTCTCCTTGTGTTCATTAATGATTTATTTTAGAATATTACAATATTATAATAATTATTCATTAGAAATATTTTTAGATTCAGAATCAGAATCATCTCTAGAATAGTATGTATTTAAAATTGGAGGGTCCAGTGTTACCTCAGATATTTTTGTCATAAAACACATGTTAGCATTATGATAATCACCACCCTTAATGGAATCAAAATCACATGAAGTGTCTTCTGAAACACTCCATGTTTCTTTCATTTCATTCTTATACTTGTTGTCCTTTTGGTAATGTTTATTCTTGAAATTTAACTTTGGACAGTCTGCTTTCATGTGTCCTTTCCTTTTTCATTCATAGCAGACAATGTCATCACATTTGTCAGGCTTCTTCCTATCCTTCATCCAATGACCATTGTAATCATATTTACCTTTTTAGATTTATTTTTTGAATAATTTCTTCTTCCTATATATCATTTTCAATAAACTGGAAATCTGAG
The DNA here is from genome assembly GCA_963277665.1 of Viscum album. Lineage (NCBI taxonomy): Eukaryota > Viridiplantae > Streptophyta > Magnoliopsida > Santalales > Viscaceae > Viscum > Viscum album. Next base: position 63,943 of record CAUJRU010002225.1, read on the forward strand.
CCATCTTAGTATCACTATGAGATTCTAAATTTTCACTTGTTGAGCTTTCAGTTTGTATGTGGAGATTCTATTTATCCATGATCTCTGAGGAAGTAGACTTAAAAGCCATTGATTTCCTTTTAAGTTCTTCATCTTCTTCTTTATTCACCTTGAGTTCTTCATCATACATCATAAGCTTACCAATTAATTCTTTAACAGGTAGTTTGCTGATGTCGCAGGATTCTCTAATTGAAACAGATGTTCCTCTCCATCTTTCTGGTAGACATCTTAAAATCCTTATAATTTATTCCTTTTCTGGAATAAACATTCCAAGGGAGCTGATAGTATTGGAAATTTCATTGAACCTAAGATACATGTCAGAAATGGGTTAATCAGGCTTCATTCTAATGTTATCACATTTAATAGTATAGGTACTCAGCCTCATTTCAGTAACATTGGTTGTTCCCACATTGGATACAACCAAAGTTTCCCAGATTTCATTAGGAGTTTTAAAAAAAGATATTATATTAAACTCTTCATCTCGTAGTGGAAAATACAGGGCATTCATAGATTTACAATTATTATTGTAAGAAGTTTTTGTAGCTTCATCCCATGTAGTTCTATTAGTTTTTGGTACTTTTAATTGAATTTCTATTACAGTCCAGATACCAAATCCCATACTTTCTAAATTAATATTTATTTCAAGCTTCCACTAAGCATAATTTGAACCGTTACAGAATGGTGTCTTGTTGGTAGCATCACCTTCTAGTCTATTATCCATAACATGATTTTAGAAAATATATTTAATGAGATAAAATGTATAAATAACAGAAATTTAAGATCATTAATGATGAAACTAAAATAACAGGTGAAAAAATAGAGTGTTTTTAAAACATTGATAATCAAAAAAATCCTTTGATATCAAATGTTGGTCAGAGTGGATACTCAAGAGGGGGGTGGATTGAGTTCCAATTAAAATATTCTGTTAAAAAATCTTCTCATAAAATCCCCCTATTTATAAACAAGTTAAACTGTAGTGAATTTATACAGATTTTAAAAGTTCAATTAGTTTCTCAAAGCTTGATAAGGCCTCAGTTAATTTAATCAGAAGATTAAATTAACCTTTTAAACTAACATACTGATTGACAATAAATATAAACACATGATAATTTAACAATCAAAGTAACTTTAAAAACAAATTTTATTTCAAAGTAATTAGTAGCGTAATATGAAATATATATAGTATAATTTTAAACATAAACAAAGATGCACATCAGATATAACCAAGTTTTTCAGTCTCAAGTCGAGACTTATTACTCTCAAACAATTTATATAAATTTGATCCAGACCCTGGATCTGGGTAAACAACATATAAAAACACTGTCCTGGCAAAAATAAATCTACCACAGTTCTACGTGGAAAAACCAACATTAGTTCATAGGATGTCCAGGTCTTACTTGACCTCTACCACTATACAGAGTGGGAAACAAGGGAGTTATTGAGTTTGGATGAGGATTTAGAAATCCTACAGCTTAGCATAGGAGACATTGTGTGTAAGAAATATACAGAATATACACATAGCTCCAAATTTAAATAAAAAAATCACTAAAAGAATAGATAATTGTTTAGAATGATCTTGTGATGTGAAGTGAAGATTTTGAATCTTTTGTTTAATCAGAAATGATTCTGAGTCCTCCTCTAGATTTTTCAGAAAAACAGAGTATTTTTTTCATCCTTGATTTTCATGTTCAGCTTTATTAGAATGAGTTCATGAAGATCTCATTGTAGTTCTTCACTCAATATACAGCTTGTGTTCCCGTCTAGAATGAGTGGCTTCGTGTATATCCAGTTCTCTTCCAGTATCAATGAAGCTTTATCCTTTTTCATGAATGCACCATTTTTAAATGTTGTTCAGCCTTTTCCTTTAACACCATTCACGTTACTTCTTGGTTCTTGATTCATTTGTATCTTCCCGGTCTTTGTCCTTCATTTTATAGCTGTCATCTCTGGTAAAAAGAATGATTACATTTTTCATGGGTACTTGGTACGGTTCCCGGACATGCCAACAACTATCATTAAATATCATTAATTTCATTAAAAAAAACATATATGACCATTTCATAATAAATAAATAGTGTTGATAGTAAAGAGTTTGACTGGTCACGATTTGTTCAGTAGCCTTTTCTTGGTAACAGTTGACTTTATGTAGCAGTGACCTTCTATCAGTAGCTCTTTGATCATGTACTGGTAGCTCCTGGTATCCGTAGTTATTTGAACTCGTATTGGTATCTCTTGGTATCAGTAAGTGTTTGATCTTGTATTGGTAGCTCTTGTTATCAGTAGCCTTTTGATCTTGGATCGGTAGCTCTTGGTATCATTAGTTGTTTGATCATTTATCGGTAGATCTATATACTGGTGACTCCATCTATTGGTAGACTTTACTTCTATCAGTAGATCATTTTGTATCGGTGTCTTCATGGAGGTATACTTGTTCATATCAGCACTTACTATATTGGTAAATCTGGTGTAACAATAGCTTGTATCAGTAGACTTTTAGTCTATGAATATCGGTAGACTTGTTCTATCGGTAGCTCAGTTTCTGTCGGTAGTTGTCTGTAGCGATGGAATAGAACTATCAGAGATGTTCATACCGGTGGACTTATACATATCGGTAGCTCTTCATATTAGTGACTTTTGACTATCGGTGACTATGTCTATCTATGGACTAAGTCCATTGATAGCTATAGGAAAATTAGTGACTTAAAAATTCTTTTTTATGCAGATCACATTCGATTAAGTTAAAATTAATTAAAATCTCATATAAAAATAGATAAAAATTGATTAACATATTTCAAGGACTATTTTAATATTATTATCAACTTGATCATAGATTAAAATAATTAATATATAGATACACATTAAATGGTATTATCAAATTATGAGAAGGCATAATTTGGATTATCAAAACAGGTGAGGTCAAAAGAAGAGTTATCTTTAATTTAACGAATGACACCCAAAAACATGTTTCGATCCTAGAATGAAATATTATTATTATATTCCAAAAAATTAATTTTTAATGGATATTCAGATATAGAGGGTTTATATTTAAGGAAGTCATTTTTCATATTGTATGTTTGAGTCCATACAAATGTTTTCAGTGGTATCTTATCATAAACAATTTATGTTATTTCATATATCGATAATGTTATCATTCTAGAATCGATATATAGAATAAGATGTATATTTTGAACAAACATAGAGATCCAAACATAATGTAAAAGGGGTAATTAATTTTAATAATATATACTCCTTATATTGGTTAATATAGGACCACCCTATTTTGTCACCATAAATAGAAATCTTCATGGTGAGATTTTTCTTTTCATATGGGAATATTTATCAAAAATCGATTAAATTTTAATATTTATAGAATAATTATATTTATTTTCATAATTTAATGATGTAATACTTTTAGTGGACAATGAAAATATGTGTAATGAGTAATCAGAATTAATGATTGAGTTTATTAAAATGTTTAATCTTTGAAAGATCAATTTCTTCCCAGAGATATATATTAGAAAATAATTAAATTTTTATGACATTTTCATAGAAACTATTTACCTTAGTAATATTAAAGAAAAAACAAGTCAAATATTTGAGAAAACATGTCATAGTGTGGATGATTTTATGAACACTACCAATATAGTATCCCCATTGTATAAGAAAAGAAGAGAGTGGAAAATAATGAACTATTAAAAATAAAATAATATTTTTATATCATGATGAATTATCTCAATAAGTATAAACCCTATAAATATGATAATATATAACAATTAAAAATAATAAGTGTTGTTAAAATCAGCAAAAACATTAAATATCATATTGGTGGAGATAATTCTTTTATAAATTATATTTCACTAAAAAAGTAAATGGAATATGTAACATAGATGAATGAAAGATAAGATCCAAGTAATTGTCATTTATCGATGGATACTAATAAAAACTAATAAATTTATATATGTAATGTGATGAAAGATATGAAAAAATATTCAAATTAAATTGTTGTGTTATATGATGATTAATGAATGGTAAAATAATTTATAATGTTGTAAAAACCAAATAAAATATGTTTTCAATTTTAAATAATAGATGATTATTTTTTTGGTGGAATAGTTAAAAAATACTTATGTTATATAAGACATAGTTATGTATTACAATATAATGCAAAAATTACTTCTGTTAAATATGTTTTTATTGGTCTACAAATAATAAAAATTGATAGAATCACCATTTATGATTCTTCTAAAAATGGAACAAAAATAAACAAAATATAGGAGGGAAAGAAATCATTCATGAAGATATCATGATCATATAAATTATAAGGAATTTTTACTAATGAGGTTTCAATCCAAAAGAATTGATTTTTTATTTATAATATTGTTTGATATGTTTATAAAGAATAAAATTATATTTTAAATGAATTATAAATTGGATGCAATGAAATTGTTCATATTTTACATCATGAGATAAAACTAAAATATATTATATATATATAACAATGCTCATATAGTTATAGTTAACTCTTTAAAATAATATCTTTTAAGTAATTTATAAATTAATTAGTAAAATAACCCCTTAACAAAATAGAGTAATGGTATTATATAAATGAAATTATGGATGTTATAATAATAATGGATAGTCTATAATTGTGATGTATGAAATCATTAATTTTTTCTAGAGATAATTTTGAAATAATATATTTTATTTTAGAATAGATGATTAGTTATATTATAAAAGAACATTTCCTAAATGAGATAGTGTATTAGTGGAATTTAGTTGTAAACTATTTATTGAATTCCATTTTCCTTACCTTTTTACTGTAAAAATTACATTCACCATTAAAGGTGTTGAAAAATTTAATGGATGAATTTTTGTTGTTAACATATTCATTGGAATAATCAATAGCTAGTATAATAAATGAAAACATAAACTATGTAATCATGTTTTATATAATTTATTGAAAATAAATTCCATCCAAATGATGATTAATGATGTTAATATTATAATCCAATTCATGATATAGAGAATATTTTTTATGAATAATTAAGATGAGATAAATTCATGAGTCTAATATTAAAAAAAAGATACATTGAATCTAGTGATGAGTAATGTCATAAATAAAATTTATTATAAATATATTAGAAATTAATAAAATATTTAATGAAAATAAAAATATCAGTAAATATTATATATTTTTTTTATAAAAGTATAGATTAGATAATATAGAATCAAAATACATTTATATCTTTAATTAAATATTATTTATTTTCTTATATTTTAAAGAGAAATGATTTGTAAAATTTCACAAATAAATAGTTATATAAAATTTATAATAATGACATCTAATGAATATTACTGAGAAAAAAGGATATAACAAAATTAAAAGTAATGAATTATTTTCTAATGTATATTCAAATACTTATGGTGTTTAATTCGGGGAAACAATTCTCCTTTATTGAATGATTAAAGGATAATATGTTAGTGATCATATTTATTTTTAGGTGAGGCCTATTAGGTTTTCTTGGGTGCCACATAAGAAATGAATGATTTATAATAACATATTATATTAATATGCTTAGGAAAATGAAAGTGGTCTTTTGGGTAATGAAATATTATTTTTTCACGAGGAAAAATATTTTAATTATAGTGGTACTATAGGTGTTTTGGGAGCCCCATGTATAAGTGGTGGTAATTGTATTACAAAACTATTTCAATAATGTATAAAGGGATCATCTCTTAAATATTTCATGTGGATGCAAAAACATATAATAATTATGTTCAAGTTGAGATAAGAATTATTATCACCCATAAACTTATCAAATAATATTATTTTAACATTTCTAGAGATCTGTACCCCTTTAACTATAACGTTTTACTTATATGATTTTACCATAGAAACTAGTTTTTAATAAATGGGAGATAATATTAATGCCTAAATATAATGTGGTAAATAATTTTTAAATCCTACCCACTTTAATATAGTTAAAAACCATTACTTATGATTCATTTTATAAATGATTTAAATATTACTTGAAATATAAAAAATATTTAATGAATGTTTTTTTTGAGAAAAATTTTAAATCTGTCGTAAAATATGAAAAAATTTATGTTAACTCTATTAATTATTATAAAATTTTTTATTTTAATTACAAAAATATACATTTATTGATAAAAAATAATTCATAAATTTATAATACATACATATATACTGATAATGGAATAAAGGTTATACTATCATTATATGAAACTATTTAACTAATTAATTTTTTTAAAAAAATATAACAAAAATATAGGATATATTAATGATTAAAATATTAATTAAAAAATTTAATAATTTAATATAATTAAAATTAAAATATTACTGAAATTGTTATTTAAATTCCAATAAATTGTATTAATACAAAGTTATTTTATTCGAAAAAAGAATGTTTTAAATATTAATTATCCATAATTTTATTTTATATCGATAAAAAATTTACAATTTTTTTATAAATTATTTAATATATATTAATCTTTTAAAATATTAAAATATCATGGATTTGGATAAAAAATAAAATCCCTAATAAAGTGGTTTTGAAAAAAAAAATCCATTTATATTAAAAACGCTACAAAATGTTAGTTATTTCTGTTCTAAATTATAATTTTACTACTCAATAGATAATAAATTTTTTATTAAGAAAATAATACATACCACATTTAATAGTTTTATAATTATTTTAAAATTTATACATAACACCCAATAATATATAAATATAAAATAGATTAATATCATATTTTATTTCATTTAAAGTTATATAATGTTACATGTACTACATAACAGTACAGAAAATCAATATATTCGTCGGATATATGACCAAAAATCATATTTTAAGTCATCATAGATTGAATTACCATATTTGCGTTGATTATAATTATATTGAAAATATTTTCACATTATCGGTATCATTATTATATATAAAATAATACGTAACATTCTCTTTTCCAAAAAAATGTATCTATAGTATTAACTTTATTTCTCACGTTATTGTTCATTTCATTCATGGTGTTCTCTTAAATTAATGTATTTTAAAAAAATAATGGGGATTCATTGTTTTGATTGTAGTCCAAATTAGTTCATAGTTCTAAAGATATTATTATTTCCCATTTACTATCTCCATTTTAGTTTTGTAGTTTCTAGGGATGTCTTCATCCATGACATATAATAAATAAATTGAAGTATATTACTATTTGAATATACTCTATAAGAATAAAGTGATGCATTATTAATCCATATCATATATGATCTGTTAAATAATTAGTTTTAATAACCAAGAAAAAATAGATTCAACAAATTTAGAATTATAATCATATAATTTATTGACTCAGTATTAATGTTACAATGTCAAGGTGTTTCACACACAATCAATTGCATTATATTTTGAAAAGAATATCATTTTCCATGTAGTATCTCTTTCTAAAAATGTTTGATAAACATAATTTTACATTGTCTCTTCACTATATGGTAATTCATGATCTGGGGATTGAATATATATCATATAGTCAATCATTTCACCAAGATGGATTTAGAATACTACAATGTAGTCAATTAAAATATACTTATAAGAGATAACGATATAGTATAATGATTTCCTACATGGTAATATCAAATTTATCAAGGAATAATAAATAAAACCAATTTATTAAATATTTTTTTATGATTATTGTAGATTAAAATGGATCCCATACTTGTAATACCTCTATAATCTCATCAATTGATTTCACTAATAGAATCATTACCAACCAAACAAGATATCATGTACACAAGTGTTTTCCCCCATTTAATGAATATTCAAAAATCTATAGAGGATAAACAATATAGATGATGTGACTCTTGTATTATTATCTATGTGTTTATATTTACATATTCATGAGACCAAAATAACACTTTAGCTCAAATATATGTCAATAAGGCCAAACAGTTGAATTGTATCATGAATTGGTGATTTGATTCCCAAATTTCTGATTGAGTTATATTTTTTGTAATCAAAGTATTATCATATTTAAAATTCATTACACAATGTGTTATCTAAATTCATACAAAAAAATTATAATATATATAAAATAAATTCAATATTCAAATCCTTTTAAAACTCATTGAACTAATAAAAACAAAATAATTAGTTTTTAATAATAATAAATAATTTTTTGATTAATACACTTGGAAAATACATTATTTACCCATATTCATAGTAATATAATCCTATCGTCCGGGAATAATCATTTTTACAACATAACATAAAAATAAATATGATATATAGTTGGGTAATTCATTATCTATCAATTAATCATGGACTCCTCATTAGTTTTAATAAATATTTCTTCATCACCATATATATTCTTCATCAAAGATTCATATTTTTTATCGACGTATTGATATTAGTTTTAATAAATAAAAATCACATTAAAGTTTTCTCAATAAAATGAATATCATGTTTTTTTAAGGAAATACAAAACATTGGCCAAATGTATTAATTATGTGTTTGGATGAAAATTCTTTGCATCATAGATATAAATTAGGATTGATATTTTTGTGAATTAATATGTTTTATTATATGTTTTATTAAAAAAAATTAAATTCCAATGATGTTGATAAATTCTCTTATTAATGATAAAAAAGTTCATATTTAAAATCTGTTGAATTTTTTTATAATCAATGTTAAATTAATCTTCTAAATAACCAATATATAAATCATGATAAAAACATTTTGACATCAATATTTATTTCATTAAATGAATATTTTATTCTGGTAATATATAAATAGATTATATTTCAAAAAATTATATGATTATATATATGTTATCTAAAGTGATTCCTAGAAAAATATTTGAAGAAATGAAGAAGAAAAATCATACAATATCATCTCCATTATCTTAATGAATGTCATTGGATTTTCCCCAACTATGCCTTGTATTATATTGATGATGGAGATAGTAAATAAAATTATTTTGAAATAGATGACTAAAAGTAATTATATTTTGTGATAACAAAATGTTGTATATTATATAATATATTGGTTTGAAATATATAGAAGTCAAATTGAGCAGAGTATTCTCAAACATATATTTTAATAATGATAAAATTATCCCAAACTTCTGGATTTTTATAGGTTTATGATATGAGGAAATCATTACATATTAATGTGTATTATATGATATACTTCTAAATGTTTTTAGTAATGATAAAAGTTGTGTTTCTAATAAATAAAAACCAAGAGATTACTGTACTCGATGTCTTTTGAATCTTTATTATTTGTTTTAGACTATATGTATAAGAATGAATTTTTATTGGGATATGAATATATATATACGTATGTTTTTAAGGGGATATATGATATGAAATCAATTACAAATATACAATTAAACAATTAATTTAAACTAATAATTACCATAATATCATAGTGGTATTTTAGTTTGTCGAAGGAGGATTGTAGAAAAAGGTTTTATATTCATATTACATGAATATCAAGAATTAATTGAGAATTGATTATTAATTAAGGGTTCTCTTGATGTCCAGATAATAGATTCATGGGATATTTCTCAATTATATATACATCACATTGGTTGATGAATGAAATTTAATAAAGGCAGAAAGATCATATAAAAAAATAATTAAAAAATTATCAAATATATAAAATTTGATTCAATTCAGTATTTGTATGATGTTTATAAAAAAATTATTCACACCTCCAAATCATTAGAATCATGTAAGATATTTTTTTGTATTTTTGGATGAAGATTATTTAAATGAGATGAAAATGATGAAAACTGAAAAGAATATTATATAGATTTTTATGGAAATTCAAACTCATAATGATATAATTTGACTTCTCGTAAAAAAATCAAAATGATAACCTTTTTTATGATGATTAGTTTGATGATCAATTTTATAATGATTATGATGAAGTTTTAAATATTTGGACATTACTTATTGGATTAAAAGATCATATTTGATTCTTTGAATTTTAATATATTTGACCAATTCAATAGAATATATCCCTGGTTGATGGTAAAAAATGGACAATGAAAATGAGTGATAGAAAAGTCTAATGTGAATCAAAATATTCTAATGGTTATTATAAAAAATGTGAAAATTTAATGGCGTGGACATTGAAATTAATGGTTTTTAATAGTTTTGAGATGAATAGTGATGATAATTATAAAGGGTTTTCCTATATTTGTTACAATATATATTTAATCAAATCAGGAAGGTAGATTTTTAAATAAGACTATATGTTTAATAGTAAACAAATACAATTTGAAAAAAAAAATTCACATTGATTGAGTTTTTTGAGTCAAAATTGTTTTATTATTTGGAAGGCTAATATGATAGTTCATATTACAAATCTATCAGAACCGTCGTAATCAAATTATTAGGAAATCGTAATTATAAATTCACATTACTGATATTTTTGAACTATAAAAAATTGTATATAATTATTGATTATTTTTTGTAATCCCTATCTATGGTATCACTATAGAAGAAACAAATGTACCAAAATTAGGGTAGATCATCATGAAAATAAATAATCAATTATTTATTAAAATTGAAAAATAAATTTTTAATTTTTTTCATTAGATGATGGAGAACATAACATGCATCATATAATAAGTTATTGTTAAAATAATTTGAAATAATACCCCAATTATTGACCCCTTTAATGGTGTTCACCAAATCATATATATTGCACCTTATACTATTTTAATATTAAATACCCCATTAGATGACTAAAATTATTTTTAAATTATATTGATTTTAAATAATATTAATAATTATAAATATTTTGCGTCTATAAGATACATCCTTAAAATAATATACTCAAAAGAAAATATTTTTAATTTTTTTTTGAAAATTTATATTCATTAATATTTTATAAAACCATCTTTTTCATGTTATAAAATTTAATTACATATGATAGAGAATTTTTTAATGAAATAACTTCCATTTTTTGAATCATCATTTCAAAATTATTAAAGAGTTGTATTTTTTATTGTTAATAGAAAATTATTTAATTTAAAACTCGTGAAAATATAGTTTTTATAATTCTTCATGTTCTAATAAATTAAATTCTTTTGATACTAAAATAATATTTAATAAAAATTTAATTGAATTTTTAGAAAAATAAAACAATTCAATCAATTAATTTTCAAAATGTAATAGTAATTTCCATCCCCAATAATTAATTTACAATGTATGAGATGAAAAATGATATAATTGATAATGTATAATTCATTTTCTTTACCCATCCCCATATTATAAATGAATTAATTTTTTGTTAAAGGGGAAAATGACATAAAAATATAATTTTTGTAAAATAAAATTCATTTTAGAAAAATAAAATTGTATAATGATCTAACTCTATAATTAATTTTCTGTAGTTTTCATCGATGAGAAAGAGCCCTAAGGGGTAATAGGTGTCTTGAGAATCATTATTCAAAAACAAAAGAGGTAATGTAGGGTTCATGGATGGTTTATCTAGTTGTGTTTCAAATTGTTTTGGTTGACAATATTGATTTATTTGTAAAAGGGTTTTGTTGTTACCCTCTAAATAAGATAATGAATGTTACATATATTTATATTCAGGTTCCCCAACAAATTCATTGAAATCTTATCAGATTGTACCTTTTGTGTAATCTATGTTGTATATTAAGATTAAATATTTATTATATAGTGGTATCATTTGTTTTTTAATTTCTCCATGTTGGTTTTATAGTATTTTTTCCATAAATTATTTATTATTTGTTATATAGATATATCAATTATATTAAAAAAAATCAGAAGATAAAAAATAATTATTTTATATCTTGATTTAGATATTTTTTTTTCAATATGAAATATAGATAGGGTATTTTTATTATGGTTAAAAAATAGATATTGTATCATTAAATTATCATAATCATTGAAGATATTTCGAATAATTCAATCCTATATATCCCTAAAAAATTATAATTCCTTGTAATGACTTCAATCAAATAATCAACAAATCTATGATAAATTTCCCCAGGGATTTTTTTCATCATTTAAAATATAAGATTATTTTAGTGATTATTATTTATATAATTTTTAATTTAATGACATATAAGGATAAATCTATGAATTTTATTCCAAATTTAATTGTTCATTTTCGATGTAAATTATATGGAAATATCTCTCAATACATTTCTCTTACAAGATTGTTTTATTTCAATTGAATTGTTCTTTCATTGCGTGATATATTTATTGAACAATATATAATAAAACACAATGTTATCATGTGTTATTCATAGAAATATATTTAATATTTTTTGTTTCCATAGATATCGTAACTATTATAATAGTATTGTTCCAATGATATGCTAAATTAAATCACTAATGAATGATAAAATATAATAATTTTTCAGAAAAATGAGGTTATGATGTGTTTGAGTACATAAAATATTTGATAATTTTTTTCCATTTAATCATTTAACTAATATGTTTTTCATGTTTATGTACATCTGAAATTCTTCTCATTGATCCTTCTAGATGATCTAATATGACCCATGCTTGTGATCAAGTTTGGGTATAAAATGAAATGAGTAAATGTAATATTTTCATATCATGATTTTATTTCAAATGGAAAAATAGATTACATAGGTTTCCCCTACATCTCGGAAAATCATTGAACATAAGATCAACCTCTACAATGCTACACAATATATAACAACTAAAAATATAATTTATTTTTACTCTAAATAGTTTAAAAATGATCCAATATTACTTTGGTATTTTTTGGGATGCCCTACACACTATTTCAAAAATATATATTTCATGTTGAAATATTTTATTCAAAGGAATTTTTTTATTCATTTATTTATATTTTATTTTGAAAAATGTATCATAATATATAATTTTTGAATTCAATAATCATTTAAAATCCATGGAACAATCATTGTGATTATATTATAAAACACTAAATGGATATATGATCTAAAAAAATAATCTTATAAATTTTTTTAATTCTTATGTATAATATATTTCAATAATTTCATCCACGAATCCCTTTATTCATGTATGATAAAACTAATTTTCTTCATCATGATACATAATTTATGTTTAACTTTATAAGGTAAATGTGATGTTGTGAGACAAATTTATTACATCCTCAGTAATGTAATAATTAAAATATATTCCTCCAAAAAGTAGAAAAAGTTATTTTAGACATCTATTCATTAATATAATTCATCCTTATTAATGGTTAAATCAATAGATACATCAATATTTGATTCATTATGTTTTATCCAAACACCTATTTGTATCAATGATTATTTTTTTTCTTCTAATACACGTAATATCAATTATCATCCAATTTATAGAAAAAGTTATAGTTATTTTTTTGTGTAATATATTTTATTAGAAAAATTAGTCTTAGAAAATAGGAACACAATATTTTTGTATTAAAATATATTATTAATTAATCTCTTTCTATATATTATTTGGTAGAAAATTTATATAGTTTTGAAAATTTATCCCATATGTTGGTCAAAAATTGAAAATAAATTTTGTGAAATTATACATCCCTTTTTTAGGATTTGGGTTGAAAACCCATTTTCTAATATTTAGATAATTTAAATAAATTTTAAATGAAATAATAAATGATTCTTATTTGCAGGAATGAATAAAATAATTACATATTTTGAAACACGATTAAATAAATCCATATGCAATAATATATTTTTCTCATTTAACAACACATATAATAATATGAAGGAAATAATATGTTTTATATTTTATAAGTTCAAATATTAAAAAAAATTTAATTATAGTAAAATTTTTTCATCAAATACAAAATTTATAACGGATAAATCATTATCTATTCGTAAGAATGGACGTACCTTTTTAATGATGATAATTTATTTTTAATTATTGGGAATGTTAATTTATAAATCATTTATAAAACCATTACAAACATAAAATTTTATTCACCTTATATACATTAATAGATTTCATAAAATATACACACAAAATAATCATAATAAGGTAATTATTTATTCGATGATGAAATTATCATTAATAACATATTTAAAAAATATATTCTAAAATTTAATATCAAAAGTATTCCATAATCATTATCCTCCAATAATAATAAACCAATTGAAATTCAAGATAAATTATTATACTCATTGTTCAGATAAACCAATATATATTCAATGGATTCAAAAAAAATTATTTAAGACATCGGTGAATAGTAAAATTAACTTTCCCCTGAATAAAATTGAAAAACATATTATGCACAATGTAATCGAAAAAATATAAATTTCAATAATTACATCTAAAATATAAGTGAAATACCATAATATTTATCTATATTTTATGTAATACATATCAGAATAAAAATTTTAAAACATTCAATCACCTATTAATAGTATTGTTAAATTATCAATCCAAAATAAAGGATATCGAATTACTCATTCACATTATTTATGTATATATATTTTATATAAAAATTTAACACTCTTTTTTTTGGATAATAATACACCGTATTACAATGGTGAGAAATTCTGTAAGTTAAAACATATAATTAATTGATCATTAGAGTAAATTATAAATAAATTAAAATTGGGTTTTATCAAATTCTATCAATGATACATGGGGTTTCACTAGGTATAATGAAAAAATAAGTATAAATTCACATTTATTTGGTAAACATGTGGATTACCATTTAAAACATTATACAATATTTTTACCACTCTAAAAAAATATCTACTGTTTATTAAAATTAATAGATGTGAAATATCAAAAATGGAGACAAAAAATATAATTAAATATATTATTTTTAAATCGGATGATATATCTACCTCTCTATAATACTGAATAAAAAAAATAAAATTTGGTGTTTGAATTTACATCATTTTATTAAGGATAATGTATATAATAATATAAAAATATAGATTTTTTTTTCATAATTACATAATGTGGATAATTATAATGAAATATCAAAACCAATGAAAACTGTTCCTATCCAAAAAATAATTGAATCCTTCTATAATGGGATTATTATACATTATAATTATCCAATTCGTGTGGATAGGCTCTATTTTGATTGAATGCATTATTTCAGATGCCAGAAACATTGAACAATATAATTTTTTATAATTTAAAATGAGGTAAGAGTGTCAGTAAACACAAATTAAATACCATATACTATATTGATACAATCTTAAAATTATTTTATTCTACATCACTTTCAATATACATTGCATATATTTTCTTATACACAAAAACACATCTACATTAATACCCATTCAATCCAATAACATCTCATTCGATATCATCTCTTTTTCCCTAGGGACCCAATCATTGACGTTACAAAAAATCTATATACCCAAATTGAATTTTATATATATTAATTTCTGAAATCCTACACTTAATTTTAATATGGTAGATCATGAAAATACATATGGAATACTCACTATAAAAATAAATATTTTGTATAATATTATGATATATTGATTACTATCATGATGTTATATCATACTACCAATGATACAATATATTATTACATGAAAAATGTTAACAATTCAAAATCTACATGCATAGGATTTCTGCTGAAAAATTTATAATAATCCACGGTTTTGAAATGATGACGATTGTTGAAACTATATACTCATGGCTCCATGGAAATTATGTCTCCCACCTCTCATCATATTCATCCAAAAAATATGTGTTTAACATCATATCTATAAAATGTAACATATCCCTAATAATACCACTATATACCTCCCAAATTTATGATATATAAAATGATATTGATCTGATTATTTAAAAATCAAATTCACAATATAAAACACAAAAATATGAATCTATAATTACATGTAGTGAATATCATAAATGTATAATGAAACTATTTTACAACTCTAAATTTTAAGAATTTAAATATTAATCATTGAAAATTGTTATTATCATGGATACACACTAAGGTTCAAGGATATAAAATAATTAAAAATATAACTTAAATTATATATTTAATATAAAATATAATAATTTTTTTCTACATTTTAATATCAAAAAATAATTATTTATTAATATATAAATTATTTTCTAAGTAAAATTATTCCAAACATGATTTTAAATTTTAATAAAATAAAAAATACCCATCATTTTTCCTTACATCGTTTTCTAAATAATAAAATATCATTAAAAAAAATATACCCAAACTACTATAATTTCCGAAGCACCGTTTCCAAAATATCATGGCCTATAATTTCCCCTAATATTATAAATAAATATTAAATATCATTAGATAAATATTAATTAACTAAAATTACATTCCACTACAGAATCATATAGATTTGGTTTATTTGGATAAATAAGAAAAATATAAACATGTTCATTAATGATCAACCTAATTTCCTTATATTTTATTGTAACTAAACGTAATTTAAATATTAAAAATTAAAAAAATTACTAAAATGATTGGTGACAGGAATATAAGAAAGGGTGTTCATGGCTTCATTGAATGGGTGAAAATTGTGGTAACAATTATCAATTTAACAAAACATCAGTGTCAAGGTACATGAACACTAGAATATCATTTCAAAACCACAACCAAAATGTATGATATCACAATATAGTATTTGGGAATAAATCATAGATTATTATATGAAATAAATAATAATTGAATAAATGATCATGAGAAAAAAAATTCTAAATTGGAATTACACAAATGTTTTTGGAATATATATAACCAGCAAAACATTTCCATATGATCCAAGGCTCTTTGAAATTACTATCACATACGATTGGATTAACTCCTAGAACCATGGTATAAATTTTCATGGATAACTCCCAATTATATAATTTTGTATATCATCCCATACTAATCTTTTTTCACTTCGAATTTTTGGAATTATTATCTTAGGATTTATCCACAATTACCCTAGAATTGAAGGGATAATTAATTCTTATCCCAAAATTTGATTAATGAATATAATAAAAATGTGTGTTATAAGATCATAAATCGTTTTAAGAGAATAAAATTATAATATAAAATGGTTTTTATTAAATTTTATCATATCATTATATCCTAACCCATGGATGATAAATAATATTTATAAAGTATTTGTCATAACATAATTTATCCAATAGAAACAAATTGGATTCATGGAATCATGCAAAAATAATCATATTTATAAGGAATCCAAAGAGTTGATATAGATTGTCCCAGTTCATCATATTCTTAGTAAAAGAATTTAAATTCAGGTGGTTTCAGATTATATAAAAATAACCTTCAAAGACAATCAGGAAAACATTTATAAAAAAAATATAATGAAAGAAAATATATCTTTGAATGAATAAATTAATAAATATCATTTATAATTAAATATATTATTTATTTATCTTGAGTACCTAAATAAATAAGAATAAAATGAATATTTTTATTTCTTTAATATAAAAATTGATAATAAAATTCATTATATTATTGAGAGTAATTTTTTAAAATTCATCAATGGTTATTTAATCATTACCAATTAGACTACAATATAAAAACCCAAACATAAGATCCTCATTTGTTGAATGAAAATAAATTATATTATAATAAATTTAAATTCATTAGACATATATAAAATAATCATTGAATTTTCTTTGATTTCATTTGTGTTACCCAATAACTTTTCACCACGAATTTAATAATAATTCATTGTTAAAGTGATCATTTTAAGGTGTAAAGCATTTAGTTTTTCAGGAAAATTTTATTTCAGTAGTTATAATCCAAATAATATGATATTTCTTAAATAATATCTGGATCATTTTTCATGATATATGTTTCAAATATTTTAATTATATATAATTTTTTGTAATAAAAATGAATATTGATAGGAAAATGAATTACACCAATCAAGGAGATGGTAAATTGAACACACTCATAAATTTCTTTTCAGTTTTTCAATGATGCAATGAATAAATTTATATATTAGTTAAATATTTTATATTAAATATTATATCACAAATATAATATATATTTTTTTAAATAATTCTTTTTTAAATCTATTTTAATAGGACACAAAAATATCACATCGTTTTATGAAGGTGTTAGTACACATGTAATCATGAACATTATTATCAATTTCTAATGGATTGGAAGGTAAGGAGTTATATACAATGTTATAAATACATATTAAAAAAAATTCAACAAAAATATTTCTTTATAATAAAAACCATATTTTTTACTGTACATCTATTATGTTGATTAAAAATGAATGTATCATTGTGTGAAGTGTTCACCAAACATATTCCCAATAGAAATAATTTCACTTCCCATTTAAAAGAATATTTGATTGATAAATATGTCTATATAATATTAATAAATATTAAGTATATTTATGATATTTATGAATTTATTTTATGATCAATAAAATAAATTTAGATGATGTAAATAATGAAATAAATTTAATGTGGTTAGGTAAGATAATTACACTTTCTTTAGAAGACTTGATTTTGATCATTTATTGTGGACCCCAAAAATGGTATTTTATGAATATTGATACATATTCATTTTAGTACCTGATGTCTAGTAGATAGTTATCCTAGGTTTGTTCATTCTATATTGCTCAATGTGTATTAACTAAGATATGTAAATGGTGTCATATTATATGGGATGGAAAGGATACACATCGAATGACGTAGAAGATTAAAATATAGTTGATTCATTGTAAATAATATTTATTTTAAAAGTCTGTAAATTATAATAAAATGATTGTAAGTTCAAAATATAACTGTAAAATGAAATTAAGACATGACTTTTTTCTGTTTAGTGATTAATTTTTGGTTTTATACCCAAATTTACCAAAATTAAAGATAATAATGTTGATGTGTTTATTAACATTAAATGGTAATAATATGATTTATAATTCAACAATATGATAATTTTTTTAATGTAATCATTGAATACTTTTTTCCTAATTGACCAATTTTAATATATTCATGTTATTTCATTAATTAATTAAATATTGTTCGAATAAAATAATCTTTAACTTTATTATTGACACTATTAATTTTCTTTTACATTAAAGATAAAAATATTGGAGAGTGATTAGAAACTATACCTTTTAGAAATTATTAATCATCTTTTTTATTTATAAATATCCCGGAACATAAAAAATAAAATAAAAAAAAATTAATATAACATATTTGAAATTATAAATTTTTTCTCAATTAATTTAGTAAATGATGTGACAATATTTTGAATGTTATTATGTTAACTATTTACTATTTGAAAATTATTAAACACATGATGAAAATAATTTTCATATTTAAAATAAATACATAGAATTTAAATTATATATAATTTTAATTATAATATTCATTTTAATTTAATGATGGTGACATTTATTATTTTATACATTATAAATTTTATTCAATTGGATAATGATTTAAACATTTAATTATACATTTATATATTTATGTAATATGAAACCATATTTTAAATAAAGTAATCTAATCTATTTAATTATAGTGATATGTAATTCTTGAAGCACTATAAATTGATGTAACTCAATTTTACATTTTTTACCGATAATAATGTGATAAAAAATAATCAAAGATATAATTCATAATGTCCTCAAATTGAATTGATTATTTATGATTTTTATAAATCCTAATAAAAATATAGTATGGATTTTAAAATTTTATATTAATGTACGTGAAATAATATCCAATTCTATATTTTTTTGTGAAAAGGTAATGGAAACAAATTTTATGAATGTACATTTGCTGTCTGAGTACATCTATTCATATTTTATTTTGAGAAAAATGATTTTACAAATAATAACATATTTAGATAAATATATATTACATAAAAACAATAATTAAACTTTCAAATAATTTTTAGTTATGTTTATAAAAATTTATAATTAATTAAATCATTTTATAAATGTGTAATCAAAATAAGATTCACTATATATTTAGTCTAATTCATAACCACAAATAAAATGCATAATAAACTTCTATCACATAAAAAATCATTATAATACCTAGAATCAGTTAGGGTAAAGTTTGTTAGTAAATTAATGTATCTACAAAATAAAATTTATGTATATATTATTATATTGTAAAATATTAGGTTATTTTATTCTACATCTCAGAAGAAGAAATTTTCCATCAATATCCATTCAATCTAACACAAAAAATTGACAATATAAACATTTCATCACATCATTAAACTTCTATATTGTTTATTCGAATTCTCAATTCCTAAAGAAAACATTATACAAGGGAGTAGTATTTTCATTAAACACATTTTCTCAATGATAAAATATTTATACCAATTTTTCATTATATAAAATATATTTCTCTAATAGTGTTACCTCTGAGTTCAGAATTTCTATGAGATCATGTACATAATTCCCTAATATATTTGAAAGGAATAAAACATGATTATTAGAGATTTTTAGAGGAATAACAAATTGATAATATATTATTCTTACTTGAGCTTTAATTTCAAAGTAGACTAAAATAATAAGGGGATATATTTATTTTCATTTGAAATAATGTACCATTGTTCCATATGGAAATTCTAAATAATTCCATCATACATAAATTTATTTTGATATTACAGGAATGATTTTCATTCTAAAAATTCAATTCACTCTGAGATACCATTATATTATATTTATTGTCTTTGAATCATTATTTTATTTCCACAACTAATAGTGGCAGTAATATTTTTTCTTCACCAACTCCATTTTAGCACACTTGAGTTATACACTAATTTCCATAAGTAATTAAAATTATAGAATCAAGAAGAATGAGTAAAATCTACATATGTATGAATGAATGTTTATAAAAAAGGGTTGATCCCAACTACATATAAAATGAATGAAATTAGATCTGAACACAATCTACATGACTTTAATGGTTTTCTGAATCATAAAATATATAAAGGGATAAAAATATGTATTGATAATAAAAATTGTATGCATATCCTACTAATGGCGTTACCTATAAATTAAGGTAAACCTCGGATAAAAACTAGAAAATATACAATTCGGTACTAACTCAAGCATTAAAACTTATTTAAATAATATTTTGGTAATATGACAAAGAGGTAAATATTATATGTCAGTAATTTAGTGTGTGGTCAATTTATGTTTATTTGATGCATCTCAATAAACAATATGGTATTTAGATATTTTGTAAAACTCGATTAAAAAATACATAGTGATATTTTATAATATCTATTCAATTATAGGTGTGTTTTATATAATACACTTAGAAATTATTGTATATTCCATAAGTTTTTAGTATATAAAGAATCAAGATACAAACTCTACAATGTATATCTTCATTATGTCTTAGTCGAAGTAATTTTCAGATCTCAATTCAACTTCTTACATCTATGATTTATAGATAATTTTTAATTAATAACGTCATCCAACATATTATTTGTTAATTTATGTATTTATTTTACACATACATGGTTTTAGATCAATATAATTACTTCAAACTAACGATTGATATCAGGATCATTTCAGTGTTCTTATATAGTTCTGCATATTCTATTTAAGCCTTTGTAATCCTCACATTGATATATGGTAAAACAATCATTTAAGGATTAAAATAGTTATCCCCATCTATCATTGTTTTTAAATCCATAGTTTTCACATCCAAAAATATTAAATTTTTTATTTTAATCATAGAAGATCAATCATGATCCATTATACTCAATGTATCAAGCATATCATTCACATTAAAAATGTGATAATGTGTGGGTAAGTAATAATACATAATCAAATAAGACCATTTTTGTTTATATTTGACTCTATTTTATTTAATATATATAACCTTTAATATCGTTATATGAACCACAATATTCACTATACTGATAATTCATCCTTTTTTCTATGATTATAACAGCTGACTCCAAAATAATGTGTTCATTAATTTTTCTCAAGAAGCATCTACTGGAATGAGGTATAAGATATAATGGTATTATTCTACACGATGAAACATACTATTCTTTTAATTAATACATTTATCTAAATAAAAAAATTGCAATTATAGGGATATTTAATCATAGGTTCACTAAAAAATATCCGCATCAGTTACTAGAAAGCATATTCAAAATCATTTAACAAATATAACATTCCTCTATTTTTAGTTAATATGGTAAGTAGATTAGATATGATGGTGAAATTATCAAACATTTCTAAAAAAACAAGATAATCCAATATAAACGTTGATCTCACGTATTTTGGTTATTCAAATAAAATATTCAATAAAATATATCTTCCATGGAACCGGAATTATACACTCTCATGAGATTATATGACTCATAAATTAATCTTTTTGTATAAAAAATCATGTTTTTATAATTCTTCATTCAAATAATCATTCCACCTATCCTTTAGTTTTTTTCTTACATGATCTATATTCTCATCCCATATCATTGTAAATTAATCAAGGTCCTCTTTAATGATTACCAAAAACAAGTCAAGGTAATAACTAAATCTATACCCATTAAATACATAAAATTATAAGGGTGAGTAGTAAACCCAAATTGAATCTACAAAAAGTTATAGTGGTTAAACATTGTGAGGATTTTTTTATTTCCCTCATTCATTACCCCTAGTTGTTGATATCCATAATTAAAGTCAAAATAGGAAATATTTTTATTTCAATGTAGTATAATAAGAATTTCAAAAATACTGGTTTATGATTTACTTATATTTTTAGGGTAATCTTTCTATGTTCTTTATATTGAACATATATTCACATGCATCCATCATTTTACATTAAAAAAAATTAATTGTTTATCCAATGGTGAATTACATTAAAAAAAGAATCCTATGTAAATATTATCTTAGAGTTGTGTCTTCAATTAATCCAACTCAATTATGGACATTATATATAGAGTCTTTGATAATGGTGTAGCACCTAGAATGAGATCTATTGGAAACCCCAATGCATGAATTAGAAGAAGAATATGTAACTCTTAACTTGATACAAAAAATAACACACCTCATAATATAAATACCATATACATTATCCCTCTCTAAATATTTTTTATAAACACTAAATTTTAAAAAGAATCAAACCCATATATTTGATGTGTTTTCCATTTGAATATCAAATTAATTTTAACCTAGAATGATGAATATAATTTGAGTTAGAATATATTAAAATAAAATTACATACCTGATAATTCATGTGGGTTCATTTAAATAAATTGAACCCTATAAAATGATAACAAAAAATTCAAATTAGTGACAAAAATTTTATAAATAAGATATTGAACATCCCAAACATCAATATATGTGTAATCAAATATTCAATATGTAATCATCAATCAATTATGATATTTCACTACTAATTCACAATATAATCATTATGATGGTAATATGATATCAAGTGGAAATTCATCTGATCTAATAGAGTGGGTATAATGAAAAAAATAAGACACTAAATATTTCATAGTGGATGGTATGAGTACCTTTTGCAACATTGATATCATGACCCACATAAAAATAGTGAACACATAATATATACATTTATAGATTGGCTTAAGAGTTAGAAAATAGTAATTATATATGATTACCATTATAATTGAGAAAATACTATCATAAAACTCATAATCCATCAATTATTCACACTAGAATGTGGTTTATGGAATCTGTGATACCTTTTATCGAACAGTAGTTATCATATTTTCCCCATAGATTCAAAAAAAAAATTTCCTAATGACATTTAATTCCACACATAAAAATTTTACACATTCCCATGATATAATTTAATCTATTTTTCATTCCACACATCAAGTATACATTATATCTCATCTTCTATCATCTATTTTTTTATTATCTCTTTAATTAAATTATTGTTTCATTTTCAAAATGATATAATTAATGGGTAACTAAATTATCCATTTAAAACATGATAAAACATAAATCAATTTTTTTCAAAACTACTATCATATCTTATGTATCATGAATTTTAGAGAGTAGTTTTAAATCACCAAATGAATAAATAAAACTATCTTTGATTATTTATTATAATAAATAATGTGTTTTTTTATAATCTTATAATTTTTTCCTCAGATGTA